>VYZU01062624.1:14070-73778 GCA_013401355.1 Ceyx cyanopectus | reverse complement strand
CTGCACACCAGAGAGAGGCTGCTTTGTCAGTGCATCTTCCCAGCCCTCTCAGGTACTGCTGAAATGGATTTGGAAAATAACGGGAAAATACAGCCTCCTTTGAGGAGAGATTTCAAGTGAAAAGGCTTAATGTCATGGACAGCTTTTACTCCTCAGATGATGGAGCAAAGGAACAAGAAATGCTAAAACACACAAGGCTGCCTTGAAGGAATTGCTGTTGGTCTTTTACACAAAGTGATTTCATAAGGTTTTCATACGAGATCAATTAGGAGAAACTGCAAGACTAAGTATCTTTCATTCTTCAAGCAGTGGAAAAAAGCATTTTAACAGCAAAGATACAAAGATGTACTGTAGGAAGGACTTTCAGAAATCCTTTTTGTAAGGTATATGACACTGAAGAGAAAACCCAAACTCCTCTATCCCTTGGNTATTTATTCATTTATTTATTTTATCTGCCTTACAGTTATTAATCACAGTGACAAATCCTATCTATAGATAGTATATTTTTCTTACTTTGAATACTCCTTTTTCTCCTTTCCCTAAACACTTCTATTTACCAGAATTTAATCTGTTCATTAATACATAAACTGGATCCTGAAATATTATAAGCAGGTTTAGCTTCAGTGATTTCATGGAAGGCACGCCCATAGATTCTACCTCACAAGCTAGCCTTTATATGTGAGAAATGTGCCATTCTTTTAAGATAGAAAGGGCCATTGTCCTGTCTTTGAAATATCTCCTCTTTAGTACTCAGTGAAGATAAATTTGAGTCTTTCCTTAAATTACTTTTCACTCTGAATTGATGTGACATTTATCTCTTCTACAGTGTTGACTATATGAAAAGCTGAAGCTTGTTTAAAGAATGCTGCCAAACAAGAAAGATTGTAATCCATCTAATTACTGAGCTAGGATGTGCCAGTGCTGCAAACTTCAATTACCACCATTAAAGCATCAATTGAAAGCTTCAGCTGACTCCCAGAGAGTCAGACACTTCCAGACATTTCATGCATTATACAGATGTTTTGCTGCTCCTTCACTCACTAATGGTTCACTGTTTTGAACATTTGGGACTCCTGTAACATGAGAAGTAAGCTCCAGATGTAGAGGGATTTCAAGTGAATTCTGCCTCTAAAGCATGTCTTGTCAATTGTTCCCCCAGTAGGAACTGATGACCTCATGCTGGAGGCCTCATATCTTTCCCAAGTGTTATAAGATAAATTTGCCCATAGGGTTACTTACAATTCCTGGGAATCCACATTTCCATCAAAGTCCCGGTATTATGATGAGGTCTCTGGGACAGAATTCTGCAGGCACACAGCCCTCTTTGTACCCTCAGCTGCTAACTCTTTATACATCAGTATTGCTGTTCACACATTTGCTCCAAAATAGCAAAAATGACCCCATCTTTTCATCAAAAGTCTGGACATTTTGTGGGAGATAAACTCACTTGTTTCTTTTTGACACAACTGTTAATAACTCCATTTGATTGATGCCCTTCTAGCAATTTGCTCTTACATTAGATTTGGGGAAAAATCAAAAGAAAAAAAGTCCTTCTGGAGGATTTAAAAAAGCCCAGGACTTTAATAGCAGAGCATTGGAGGAAACTTCAGAATTAAAAGTCATTTTGAATCAAAGAATCAAATAATCCTATTCTGGAGTCATTGAGACAAAACAGTTCTATTTCCAAAAACGTCTCTTTTCAAATGCAAATAATCTGAGAGAAGTTGTGAAAGTCACTGCTTCTGTGTCACTTATGTTACTTATATTAGCCAAGGGCAAAATTTGCACCTGTACAGAACAGCCAGCTCCAGAGTTAAATCAGCATTTTTGGGCCACTCCCATTGACTTTGGGCATTGCTGACTTGTATCCAGAGAGGATCCCACAGGAGGATTGCACTGCTTGGAAAAGGGATGTAGCTGCAGGCTGGAGCACTCAGTCTAAAATGTTATGTGGATCTTTTGTTCTTAATGTTTCCTCCCTTAAGAAAAAAAATTACCTTCACTGACAGCCAATTAGCAGCCATATTCTCCATCTATGCAGTTAATCCCCTCTCTTGATCTAATCAATCAGCTCCATGTGCTTTTACCAGGTAGACCTGTGAATTTGATGCTCACTCTCAAATTATTATTGCTTTTTAAACAAAAGAAAAGCTCAGAAGGAGTTTTTTTCCAAGAGAGTTCCTTAAATGAATAGCAGTGTTCCTGGGGACATACTAAAAGGAACATGCAACTTTATATTTACCAGGGCTGGGAGGTGGGAGTTTCTGGATGCAATTATCACATATTTCTCTTTGTCAGTGCATCTTCCCAGCCCTCTCAGGTACTGCTGAAATGGATTTGGAAAATAACGGGAAAATACAGCCTCCTTTGAGGAGAGATTTCAAGTGAAAAGGCTTAATGTCATGGACAGCTTTTACTCCTCAGATGATGGAGCAAAGGAACAAGAAATGCTAAAACACACAAGGCTGCCTTGAAGGAATTGCTGTTGGTCTTTTACACAAAGTGATTTCATAAGGTTTTCATACGAGATCAATTAGGAGAAACTGCAAGACTAAGTATCTTTCATTCTTCAAGCAGTGGAAAAAAGCATTTTAACAGCAAAGATACAAAGATGTACTGTAGGAAGGACTTTCAGAAATCCTTTTTGTAAGGTATATGACACTGAAGAGAAAACCCAAACTCCTCTATCCCTTGGAAACTTGATAAACCTGATCATTTGAATTTCCCTGAAATTATCTTCATGGAAATATGAAACCCAGTGCCTTCAAAAAAGTTGTGTGCAATTAGCTAATTTCCATAGATATTGGCATGACCATATATTTTCATTCAAAATTTCAATTTATGTTAGGTGAAAAGATAAAAATTAGAAATTGCAGAGGACAAGTATGACAAACAGCTCTATAAAAGGTTGATTCATATCTAGATAAAAATGGCAGCCACTTCTGGCAAAGAAGAGGTTGCTAGCAGCTAAGGTTACAGCATGTAAGAATCAAATGGAAGCCTTTACCTAGTAAATACAACATTCCTTGTTTTAAANTGCTGCTCCTTCACTCACTAATGGTTCACTGTTTTGAACATTTGGGACTCCTGTAACATGAGAAGTAAGCTCCAGATGTAGAGGGATTTCAAGTGAATTCTGCCTCTAAAGCATGTCTTGTCAATTGTTCCCCCAGTAGGAACTGATGACCTCATGCTGGAGGCCTCATATCTTTCCCAAGTGTTATAAGATAAATTTGCCCATAGGGTTACTTACAATTCCTGGGAATCCACATTTCCATCAAAGTCCCGGTATTATGATGAGGTCTCTGGGACAGAATTCTGCAGGCACACAGCCCTCTTTGTACCCTCAGCTGCTAACTCTTTATACATCAGTATTGCTGTTCACACATTTGCTCCAAAATAGCAAAAATGACCCCATCTTTTCATCAAAAGTCTGGACATTTTGTGGGAGATAAACTCACTTGTTTCTTTTTGACACAACTGTTAATAACTCCATTTGATTGATGCCCTTCTAGCAATTTGCTCTTACATTAGATTTGGGGAAAAATCAAAAGAAAAAAAGTCCTTCTGGAGGATTTAAAAAAGCCCAGGACTTTAATAGCAGAGCATTGGAGGAAACTTCAGAATTAAAAGTCATTTTGAATCAAAGAATCAAATAATCCTATTCTGGAGTCATTGAGACAAAACAGTTCTATTTCCAAAAACGTCTCTTTTCAAATGCAAATAATCTGAGAGAAGTTGTGAAAGTCACTGCTTCTGTGTCACTTATGTTACTTATATTAGCCAAGGGCAAAATTTGCACCTGTACAGAACAGCCAGCTCCAGAGTTAAATCAGCATTTTTGGGCCACTCCCATTGACTTTGGGCATTGCTGACTTGTATCCAGAGAGGATCCCACAGGAGGATTGCACTGCTTGGAAAAGGGATGTAGCTGCAGGCTGGAGCACTCAGTCTAAAATGTTATGTGGATCTTTTGTTCTTAATGTTTCCTCCCTTAAGAAAAAAAATTACCTTCACTGACAGCCAATTAGCAGCCATATTCTCCATCTATGCAGTTAATCCCCTCTCTTGATCTAATCAATCAGCTCCATGTGCTTTTACCAGGTAGACCTGTGAATTTGATGCTCACTCTCAAATTATTATTGCTTTTTAAACAAAAGAAAAGCTCAGAAGGAGTTTTTTTCCAAGAGAGTTCCTTAAATGAATAGCAGTGTTCCTGGGGACATACTAAAAGGAACATGCAACTTTATATTTACCAGGGCTGGGAGGTGGGAGTTTCTGGATGCAATTATCACATATTTCTCTTTGTCAGTGCATCTTCCCAGCCCTCTCAGGTACTGCTGAAATGGATTTGGAAAATAACGGGAAAATACAGCCTCCTTTGAGGAGAGATTTCAAGTGAAAAGGCTTAATGTCATGGACAGCTTTTACTCCTCAGATGATGGAGCAAAGGAACAAGAAATGCTAAAACACACAAGGCTGCCTTGAAGGAATTGCTGTTGGTCTTTTACACAAAGTGATTTCATAAGGTTTTCATACGAGATCAATTAGGAGAAACTGCAAGACTAAGTATCTTTCATTCTTCAAGCAGTGGAAAAAAGCATTTTAACAGCAAAGATACAAAGATGTACTGTAGGAAGGACTTTCAGAAATCCTTTTTGTAAGGTATATGACACTGAAGAGAAAACCCAAACTCCTCTATCCCTTGGAAACTTGATAAACCTGATCATTTGAATTTCCCTGAAATTATCTTCATGGAAATATGAAACCCAGTGCCTTCAAAAAAGTTGTGTGCAATTAGCTAATTTCCATAGATATTGGCATGACCATATATTTTCATTCAAAATTTCAATTTATGTTAGGTGAAAAGATAAAAATTAGAAATTGCAGAGGACAAGTATGACAAACAGCTCTATAAAAGGTTGATTCATATCTAGATAAAAATGGCAGCCACTTCTGGCAAAGAAGAGGTTGCTAGCAGCTAAGGTTACAGCATGTAAGAATCAAATGGAAGCCTTTACCTAGTAAATACAACATTCCTTGTTTTAAAGACAGGTGCTAGCAGAATTGCCCCAAGAAGAAATGGGTATTGACAGCTGATGAGGAAAGGTAATGACTTTTAAACACAGAAACATAAGAGCAGCTCTAGAATTAAGATTCAGGTGCTAGTGGAATTGCCCCAAGAAGAAATGGGTATTGACAGCAGATGAGGAAAGGTAATGACTTTTAAACACAGAAACATAAGAGCAGCTCCAGAATTAAGATTCAGNTGCTGCTCCTTCACTCACTAATGGTTCACTGTTTTGAACATTTGGGACTCCTGTAACATGAGAAGTAAGCTCCAGATGTAGAGGGATTTCAAGTGAATTCTGCCTCTAAAGCATGTCTTGTCAATTGTTCCCCCAGTAGGAACTGATGACCTCATGCTGGAGGCCTCATATCTTTCCCAAGTGTTATAAGATAAATTTGCCCATAGGGTTACTTACAATTCCTGGGAATCCACATTTCCATCAAAGTCCCGGTATTATGATGAGGTCTCTGGGACAGAATTCTGCAGGCACACAGCCCTCTTTGTACCCTCAGCTGCTAACTCTTTATACATCAGTATTGCTGTTCACACATTTGCTCCAAAATAGCAAAAATGACCCCATCTTTTCATCAAAAGTCTGGACATTTTGTGGGAGATAAACTCACTTGTTTCTTTTTGACACAACTGTTAATAACTCCATTTGATTGATGCCCTTCTAGCAATTTGCTCTTACATTAGATTTGGGGAAAAATCAAAAGAAAAAAAGTCCTTCTGGAGGATTTAAAAAAGCCCAGGACTTTAATAGCAGAGCATTGGAGGAAACTTCAGAATTAAAAGTCATTTTGAATCAAAGAATCAAATAATCCTATTCTGGAGTCATTGAGACAAAACAGTTCTATTTCCAAAAACGTCTCTTTTCAAATGCAAATAATCTGAGAGAAGTTGTGAAAGTCACTGCTTCTGTGTCACTTATGTTACTTATATTAGCCAAGGGCAAAATTTGCACCTGTACAGAACAGCCAGCTCCAGAGTTAAATCAGCATTTTTGGGCCACTCCCATTGACTTTGGGCATTGCTGACTTGTATCCAGAGAGGATCCCACAGGAGGATTGCACTGCTTGGAAAAGGGATGTAGCTGCAGGCTGGAGCACTCAGTCTAAAATGTTATGTGGATCTTTTGTTCTTAATGTTTCCTCCCTTAAGAAAAAAAATTACCTTCACTGACAGCCAATTAGCAGCCATATTCTCCATCTATGCAGTTAATCCCCTCTCTTGATCTAATCAATCAGCTCCATGTGCTTTTACCAGGTAGACCTGTGAATTTGATGCTCACTCTCAAATTATTATTGCTTTTTAAANTTTTTTTTTGTGGGTCTGCTGGACAAATGATTCATTGTTAACTCCCTGGATAGACATCACCTCAAAGGGTGTATGGGTACTGCAGAAAACAGTGCAAGCTCTACATATTTTGTAACTTTTAATCTAAAGGACAGGGTGATANACAAAAGAAAAGCTCAGAAGGAGTTTTTTTCCAAGAGAGTTCCTTAAATGAATAGCAGTGTTCCTGGGGACATACTAAAAGGAACATGCAACTTTATATTTACCAGGGCTGGGAGGTGGGAGTTTCTGGATGCAATTATCACATATTTCTCTTTGTCAGTGCATCTTCCCAGCCCTCTCAGGTACTGCTGAAATGGATTTGGAAAATAACGGGAAAATACAGCCTCCTTTGAGGAGAGATTTCAAGTGAAAAGGCTTAATGTCATGGACAGCTTTTACTCCTCAGATGATGGAGCAAAGGAACAAGAAATGCTAAAACACACAAGGCTGCCTTGAAGGAATTGCTGTTGGTCTTTTACACAAAGTGATTTCATAAGGTTTTCATACGAGATCAATTAGGAGAAACTGCAAGACTAAGTATCTTTCATTCTTCAAGCAGTGGAAAAAAGCATTTTAACAGCAAAGATACAAAGATGTACTGTAGGAAGGACTTTCAGAAATCCTTTTTGTAAGGTATATGACACTGAAGAGAAAACCCAAACTCCTCTATCCCTTGGAAACTTGATAAACCTGATCATTTGAATTTCCCTGAAATTATCTTCATGGAAATATGAAACCCAGTGCCTTCAAAAAAGTTGTGTGCAATTAGCTAATTTCCATAGATATTGGCATGACCATATATTTTCATTCAAAATTTCAATTTATGTTAGGTGAAAAGATAAAAATTAGAAATTGCAGAGGACAAGTATGACAAACAGCTCTATAAAAGGTTGATTCATATCTAGATAAAAATGGCAGCCACTTCTGGCAAAGAAGAGGTTGCTAGCAGCTAAGGTTACAGCATGTAAGAATCAAATGGAAGCCTTTACCTAGTAAATACAACATTCCTTGTTTTAAAGACAGGTGCTAGCAGAATTGCCCCAAGAAGAAATGGGTATTGACAGCAGATGAGGAAAGGTAATGACTTTTAAACACAGAAACATAAGAGCAGCTCTAGAATTAAGATTCAGGTGCTAGTGGAATTGCCCCAAGAAGAAATGGGTATTGACAGCAGATGAGGAAAGGTAATGACTTTTAAACACAGAAACATAAGAGCAGCTCCAGAATTAAGATTCAGTTATCCCAGGATTTCTGCCTCTGACATTGATTTGCTATGGATGTTTAAAGATGAGGGATAAAAATGGAGTCAGACCTCCAGTTTCACTTTCCCCAGCATTTCCTTCCAGCCACTTCTGGTAAAGGAGGCATATATTTGTTTTTTATTGTCACTAATGGATTTTCATTCAATGCATTTGTCTAATTGCCTTTTTAATTCATCTAAACTCCTGGCACCTACAACATCCTGTAGCAATGGGGCCCATTTGTTTAGGTATGCATCATGTGAAAAGGTACTTCCTTTTGGTTTAAATCGTCTACTTGATAATTCATTGCTTGCCTTCTAGTTCTGGTTTTAGGGAAAAAAAAAAGCAATCACTCCATATTTATCTGCTATTGGCCACTCAAGGTTTCATACAGTAGCCTAATCATATAAAGAACTGAAAATATTTAGTCAGCCTTGTGCCCTACATGTGGAAAGAAATTCACTAGCTGTTTTAATTCCTCCTTCTTCCAGTGAATGAAAGAAGCAGATCCTTTATCAGACTCTGAAACGGTAACTACAGTTTTGTATGTTCAGCAGCTTGCAGCAATAATGAAGACAGACAGCTTATGAAGTTTTCTGGAATTTCTCCTTGCTGTTGAAATGCAGGCAGAAGCACTGCAACTGCTGCAGGGTTCAAATCTTGAAGCAATGCTAAACAGCAAGGTAGGAAATTATGGGTCCATCCAGCAGTCATGTTGGTGAGCTCCACGAGTGGCCATCTTCCATGTACTGCAAAGATCAGGACTAAAAAATCTGCTGGGCTTACTGTGTCTAACCCAACAGCACCCAAATCCCATTGTGTGATTCTGTGAAATTCCATGGTTCTCTCCCATAAGGTAGAATTTATTGTGTGCACTTCATGAAACTCCATGTTTCTCTGCTCTAGGCATCTCTGATCTAGCTTGAGCAAGGTTAGTTCATAGACTATAAGTAACATGGGTATTGTTAACAAGGATCTTTGTGCAGACTAATTTCATAGGTATTTATTCTGCTCAGGACAGTCTGAATCCTAAAATTAATTTCATGCTCTTTATCTGTGTGGCAAGTAAGGGCTGCAGCTGAGACATACCTTCTGAGCAACTCAGGAACCATGTTCTTATGGAAGAGAAAGTGCAAGGGTTGCAAAAGATAAAAAAACCTGTAGAGGAAGAAGGAGGTTTTTTTTTGTGGGTCTGCTGGACAAATGATTCATTGTTAACTCCCTGGATAGACATCACCTCAAAGGGTGTATGGGTACTGCAGAAAACAGTGCAAGCTCTACATATTTTGTAACTTTTAATCTAAAGGACAGGGTGATATTCTAAGGTAACAACCCATCTAAGGACTGGATGCAAAGAAAATATTGGTCTGATCGTGTTGATTCTAGATGTGATCCATGGGACAGAGGAGGGTGTAATAACATCGAGAAAAGTGATTTGTTTCTATAATCAGGTGGCTTCATATATCTAGTCAGCTGCAGACATGGATGAAGTTCCATATCTTCTATACATTTATTAAAGGAATAATTGTTTATGCTGAGGATCTCAGGTTTCTTCTTTCCTCCTATCCTCAGTCTTCAGGAGAACATACCTGCTACAGAGAACAGCAGGCATTAGGATCCCATTCATAGCTGAGGCCCTGCTTCTGCCTCTGATCTCAAGTTTGTTAGTTAATCTGAATTTGCTGGAGAAGAAAGTGAATGTTCAAGTATCACTTATAATGGGCAAAAATGCTATTTTCAGTAGCATTGGCTTGTAACTCATGAAAAGGACTCCAGTAATTAATTTTATTCTAAAACCCCTGCATGGTTGTTGCTATTGCTATGTACTTCCTAACTTTATCAGAAGATAATTTCCCTTGGCTGTGGAATTAACTTCCTGCACTGAATCATGGGAATGGCTTTCACAAGACTCCTAGGTGGTAGGAGCTTTTATGAGCCTATTGCTTTGTAGAAGGTTCTTCTGCATAAGTATAATAAAAAGGTAATGAGCAATCATTGTCTCTTAGAGCATGCAGTGGTTTGTGTAANAACACAGAAACATAAGAGCAGCTCCAGAATTAAGATTCAGTTATCCCAGGATTTCTGCCTCTGACATTGATTTGCTATGGATGTTTAAAGATGAGGGATAAAAATGGAGTCAGACCTCCAGTTTCACTTTCCCCAGCATTTCCTTCCAGCCACTTCTGGTAAAGGAGGCATATATTTGTTTTTTATTGTCACTAATGGATTTTCATTCAATGCATTTGTCTAATTGCCTTTTTAATTCATCTAAACTCCTGGCACCTACAACATCCTGTAGCAATGGGGCCCATTTGTTTAGGTATGCATCATGTGAAAAGGTACTTCCTTTTGGTTTAAATCGTCTACTTGATAATTCATTGCTTGCCTTCTAGTTCTGGTTTTAGGGAAAAAAAAAAGCAATCACTCCATATTTATCTGCTATTGGCCACTCAAGGTTTCATACAGTAGCCTAATCATATAAAGAACTGAAAATATTTAGTCAGCCTTGTGCCCTACATGTGGAAAGAAATTCACTAGCTGTTTTAATTCCTCCTTCTTCCAGTGAATGAAAGAAGCAGATCCTTTATCAGACTCTGAAACGGTAACTACAGTTTTGTATGTTCAGCAGCTTGCAGCAATAATGAAGACAGACAGCTTATGAAGTTTTCTGGAATTTCTCCTTGCTGTTGAAATGCAGGCAGAAGCACTGCAACTGCTGCAGGGTTCAAATCTTGAAGCAATGCTAAACAGCAAGGTAGGAAATTATGGGTCCATCCAGCAGTCATGTTGGTGAGCTCCACGAGTGGCCATCTTCCATGTACTGCAAAGATCAGGACTAAAAAATCTGCTGGGCTTACTGTGTCTAACCCAACAGCACCCAAATCCCATTGTGTGATTCTGTGAAATTCCATGGTTCTCTCCCATAAGGTAGAATTTATTGTGTGCACTTCATGAAACTCCATGTTTCTCTGCTCTAGGCATCTCTGATCTAGCTTGAGCAAGGTTAGTTCATAGACTATAAGTAACATGGGTATTGTTAACAAGGATCTTTGTGCAGACTAATTTCATAGGTATTTATTCTGCTCAGGACAGTCTGAATCCTAAAATTAATTTCATGCTCTTTATCTGTGTGGCAAGTAAGGGCTGCAGCTGAGACATACCTTCTGAGCAACTCAGGAACCATGTTCTTATGGAAGAGAAAGTGCAAGGGTTGCAAAAGATAAAAAAACCTGTAGAGGAAGAAGGAGGTTTTTTTTTGTGGGTCTGCTGGACAAATGATTCATTGTTAACTCCCTGGATAGACATCACCTCAAAGGGTGTATGGGTACTGCAGAAAACAGTGCAAGCTCTACATATTTTGTAACTTTTAATCTAAAGGACAGGGTGATATTCTAAGGTAACAACCCATCTAAGGACTGGATGCAAAGAAAATATTGGTCTGATCGTGTTGATTCTAGATGTGATCCATGGGACAGAGGAGGGTGTAATAACATCGAGAAAAGTGATTTGTTTCTATAATCAGGTGGCTTCATATATCTAGTCAGCTGCAGACATGGATGAAGTTCCATATCTTCTATACATTTATTAAAGGAATAATTGTTTATGCTGAGGATCTCAGGTTTCTTCTTTCCTCCTATCCTCAGTCTTCAGGAGAACATACCTGCTACAGAGAACAGCAGGCATTAGGATCCCATTCATAGCTGAGGCCCTGCTTCTGCCTCTGATCTCAAGTTTGTTAGTTAATCTGAATTTGCTGGAGAAGAAAGTGAATGTTCAAGTATCACTTATAATGGGCAAAAATGCTATTTTCAGTAGCATTGGCTTGTAACTCATGAAAAGGACTCCAGTAATTAATTTTATTCTAAAACCCCTGCATGGTTGTTGCTATTGCTATGTACTTCCTAACTTTATCAGAAGATAATTTCCCTTGGCTGTGGAATTAACTTCCTGCACTGAATCATGGGAATGGCTTTCACAAGACTCCTAGGTGGTAGGAGCTTTTATGAGCCTATTGCTTTGTAGAAGGTTCTTCTGCATAAGTATAATAAAAAGGTAATGAGCAATCATTGTCTCTTAGAGCATGCAGTGGTTTGTGTAAGTGGGTTTACTCATTTTGCTCTGTCAGTTTTGAGACTTGTGCGTCTCGCCGAGGGGTTGTGATCTGTTTGCACGGGGCTTGCAGCAGAGCATTCATGCTTCTGTAAAACTGTGTACACGCTGCTTTAAGACTACTTTAGAGTTGTTATTATTAACAATGNGAGTCAGACCTCCAGTTTCACTTTCCCCAGCATTTCCTTCCAGCCACTTCTGGTAAAGGAGGCATATATTTGTTTTTTATTGTCACTAATGGATTTTCATTCAATGCATTTGTCTAATTGCCTTTTTAATTCATCTAAACTCCTGGCACCTACAACATCCTGTAGCAATGGGGCCCATTTGTTTAGGTATGCATCATGTGAAAAGGTACTTCCTTTTGGTTTAAATCGTCTACTTGATAATTCATTGCTTGCCTTCTAGTTCTGGTTTTAGGGAAAAAAAAAAGCAATCACTCCATATTTATCTGCTATTGGCCACTCAAGGTTTCATACAGTAGCCTAATCATATAAAGAACTGAAAATATTTAGTCAGCCTTGTGCCCTACATGTGGAAAGAAATTCACTAGCTGTTTTAATTCCTCCTTCTTCCAGTGAATGAAAGAAGCAGATCCTTTATCAGACTCTGAAACGGTAACTACAGTTTTGTATGTTCAGCAGCTTGCAGCAATAATGAAGACAGACAGCTTATGAAGTTTTCTGGAATTTCTCCTTGCTGTTGAAATGCAGGCAGAAGCACTGCAACTGCTGCAGGGTTCAAATCTTGAAGCAATGCTAAACAGCAAGGTAGGAAATTATGGGTCCATCCAGCAGTCATGTTGGTGAGCTCCACGAGTGGCCATCTTCCATGTACTGCAAAGATCAGGACTAAAAAATCTGCTGGGCTTACTGTGTCTAACCCAACAGCACCCAAATCCCATTGTGTGATTCTGTGAAATTCCATGGTTCTCTCCCATAAGGTAGAATTTATTGTGTGCACTTCATGAAACTCCATGTTTCTCTGCTCTAGGCATCTCNCCCCAACCAAAAAAACCAAAACCCTTACTGCAAGTCATTAAGAAAACCAACTCATTGAGTAAAAAGAAAAAAAAAAAATTATCTTTGGAAAAGGAAACAGCCAATATAACTGCAAACTACCGGTCTGACCACTCATTTTTCATTCTTACAACTACAGAACATTCAAGCAAAAAAATCCCCTGTCTCAGAGATTAGAGGGAACTCAGACTGGCGGCTTATTTGAATTAAGTCTCTCAAGCTGTTTAAGGGTGAAAATCACACCTGTGCCAAGAGCCAGGCACTGAGATGATTCAAGGCTGATGCTGAAACCATTAAAAATTGTATGAGGTCTAAACTTGTGTCCTTGGCTGTCCTTCAGGGGGGTTGCTCATGGTGTACTTTGGTGACTATCTTGTAAATCAGCCTTGTTCTGGCTCCCTGTCCAGAGCTGAACAACTCCCTGCTTACTAGTAATAAACACTGACCACAGAGGACTGAATTCTGTTGGCTCATATACCCCTACAAGATAGGAGAAACCTAATTAGCTTCATCTGGGGCTGCTCCTGATTTGCATTAGTCTAACTGAATAACAGACTTTGGCTGGAAATGGACATNAACCCAACAGCACCCAAATCCCATTGTGTGATTCTGTGAAATTCCATGGTTCTCTCCCATAAGGTAGAATTTATTGTGTGCACTTCATGAAACTCCATGTTTCTCTGCTCTAGGCATCTCTGATCTAGCTTGAGCAAGGTTAGTTCATAGACTATAAGTAACATGGGTATTGTTAACAAGGATCTTTGTGCAGACTAATTTCATAGGTATTTATTCTGCTCAGGACAGTCTGAATCCTAAAATTAATTTCATGCTCTTTATCTGTGTGGCAAGTAAGGGCTGCAGCTGAGACATACCTTCTGAGCAACTCAGGAACCATGTTCTTATGGAAGAGAAAGTGCAAGGGTTGCAAAAGATAAAAAAACCTGTAGAGGAAGAAGGAGGTTTTTTTTTGTGGGTCTACTGGACAAATGATTCATTGTTAACTCCCTGGATAGACATCACCTCAAAGGGTGTATGGGTACTGCAGAAAACAGTGCAAGCTCTACATATTTTGTAACTTTTAATCTAAAGGACAGGGTGATATTCTAAGGTAACAACCCATCTAAGGACTGGATGCAAAGAAAATATTGGTCTGATCGTGTTGATTCTAGATGTGATCCATGGGACAGAGGAGGGTGTAATAACATCGAGAAAAGTGATTTGTTTCTATAATCAGGTGGCTTCATATATCTAGTCAGCTGCAGACATGGATGAAGTTCCATATCTTCTATACATTTATTAAAGGAATAATTGTTTATGCTGAGGATCTCAGGTTTCTTCTTTCCTCCTATCCTCAGTCTTCAGGAGAACATACCTGCTACAGAGAACAGCAGGCATTAGGATCCCATTCATAGCTGAGGCCCTGCTTCTGCCTCTGATCTCAAGTTTGTTAGTTAATCTGAATTTGCTGGAGAAGAAAGTGAATGTTCAAGTATCACTTATAATGGGCAAAAATGCTATTTTCAGTAGCATTGGCTTGTAACTCATGAAAAGGACTCCAGTAATTAATTTTATTCTAAAACCCCTGCATGGTTGTTGCTATTGCTATGTACTTCCTAACTTTATCAGAAGATAATTTCCCTTGGCTGTGGAATTAACTTCCTGCACTGAATCATGGGAATGGCTTTCACAAGACTCCTAGGTGGTAGGAGCTTTTATGAGCCTATTGCTTTGTAGAAGGTTCTTCTGCATAAGTATAATAAAAAGGTAATGAGCAATCATTGTCTCTTAGAGCATGCAGTGGTTTGTGTAAGTGGGTTTACTCATTTTGCTCTGTCAGTTTTGAGACTTGTGCGTCTCGCCGAGGGGTTGTGATCTGTTTGCACGGGGCTTGCAGCAGAGCATTCATGCTTCTGTAAAACTGTGTACACGCTGCTTTAAGACTACTTTAGAGTTGTTATTATTAACAATGAAAGTTTAAAAAAAAAAAACAACCCCAACCAAAAAAACCAAAACCCTTACTGCAAGTCATTAAGAAAACCAACTCATTGAGTAAAAAGAAAAAAAAAAAATTATCTTTGGAAAAGGAAACAGCCAATATAACTGCAAACTACCGGTCTGACCACTCATTTTTCATTCTTACAACTACAGAACATTCAAGCAAAAAAATCCCCTGTCTCAGAGATTAGAGGGAACTCAGACTGGCGGCTTATTTGAATTAAGTCTCTCAAGCTGTTTAAGGGTGAAAATCACACCTGTGCCAAGAGCCAGGCACTGAGATGATTCAAGGCTGATGCTGAAACCATTAAAAATTGTATGAGGTCTAAACTTGTGTCCTTGGCTGTCCTTCAGGGGGGTTGCTCATGGTGTACTTTGGTGACTATCTTGTAAATCAGCCTTGTTCTGGCTCCCTGTCCAGAGCTGAACAACTCCCTGCTTACTAGTAATAAACACTGACCACAGAGGACTGAATTCTGTTGGCTCATATACCCCTACAAGATAGGAGAAACCTAATTAGCTTCATCTGGGGCTGCTCCTGATTTGCATTAGTCTAACTGAATAACAGACTTTGGCTGGAAATGGACATGAGCAGCAAATCAGCCCCGGCACAACAATCTGAGAAGAAGGAAGTGCTAGGCCTTTTTTCATGCTAAAGCAGAATATGAAAGTCCTTCCTCCTGCATTCCAGGAGTCACAGCATATTGTTGTCTGTCATGTTTTGGTGCTATTAGTTCTGATTTTTAACTGGGCAAGAAAATCAGGCCCAGGATGATGTTTCCTGAAGCTTTGTCCCAAACCACCCTTTGCTGCATGATGCTACATGGCAGTACATCTGCAAGTAAATGCAGCACATTCTTCCATCTGGTACCAAGTCTTGCTCATTTCAGGCAGTTTTTTTTTTGAGTTATCCGTCCTCAGCCACCAACTAGTAATTTTCAACACTCTCCCTGTGTCAGCTAGCCAGGATGACTGTGGCCTGAAGATAATGCTCAGTTGTCCCTTGCTGCTAGAAGAAACTGCCCAAGAAACATTTCTCATGTCTCAGCCAGCCTCAAAATACTGGTGATGAATTCAGTCCTCTGCCAAAGCTGTATGAAATTGCATTTCTTACAACCACTTCCATTTACATAATGCAATGTCCATATGATGATTGTTTTATTTATGTTTCCCTTACTTTAAAGCAGAGGAAGCCAGCAGCTGGAGCTTTGAGATAGAGGCACCCACCAGTTACTGGGCTGTGTTGTTCATGGAAGTGATAAGCTTTTATCACCCACTGGGAGTTAGGATCTTGTCTAAGTGACAGCATCCATCCCTTGAAAACAGAACAGAGGTCTCACTGTTTGACTGTCTGAAAGAAGAGTTTATAACCCCAGACTTTACAGTGACTGTGAGCTAAAACATGACATAGCTTGATTGTTTTAATTTCTTGACTCATTCTGTTGCAAGTCACAAGAACATTTGCTTCCTGTGCATCAAAAAGATTTTAATTGTGTTTGCATTGCCTCCTTTTGTGTATTTGCCACTGGAAGCCTTAAAAAATTCCCCATCTCCTATGTGACTTAGATTCTGCTAATCCCTACCCACCTTTTGAATCAATTAAAGGCCAATTTATGGTTTGTAGAGAGAAAAAGTGTAGATGGTTTTCTTTAAAATTATATCATAACATGAGCTATACTGTGGCTGGGTCACATCCGTATGGACAATTCTACAGTTAAAAATACATCAGGAAAAGTTTCAGAAGGTTTGTTTTTAATTAACCTACAGATTTACTTTATTGTGTTATTTCTGCATGTAGATTCCCAGGAATTTCAACCTTCTTCATGGAGCAGAAAATTTGGCCCATTTCTTATGCTAGCTAAATAATTTTATAAGAAAATTTAAAGCTACAGACTCTGGTTTTACCATTCTATTACTCTGATTGTTCACTTCTGTATTTTCATCTCTTGAAGAAATTATTTTACAGTGGCTCTTAAGCTAGGGAATGTGTATAAAGCACCATGATGCAGATTTGTAGGGGAGACAGCTGCCATTTGCTTCAGTGGCTGTTGTTTTCTGAGTCTCAACAATCACAGTCTGAAAATAATGAGGCTCAGGCTGCAAAAGTAAATGTGACCCCAGCTGGAGCTGAGCCCCAGCAGGAGCAGAAGGGCTCTGCTGCAAAGAAGGGAAATCCTCAGCCACATTTCAAGCATCAGTCAGTCTTTGCAGGCAGAAGCATTGCTTTTTGGGGGGCAGGCTGTCTGCTTTGGTGTAGTTTCCATTTTATCTTGTGTGGCTTCTCTCCTAGAAGGGTCTTTTCTATGGGTATGAGGGTCAATTGTGCCACAGCAGTGACACAGTAAACCCTTACGTGACTTAAATTGTGTAGACAAACCTCCGTAGCCAGACTGTTGCACAAGAATCCTACATCCTTAGATCCTTACAGTCATGTTAGATCACGGCTGGATATGACAGTCTATACTTTTGTGATGTCTTTAAATGTTCAGATGTCTCAAACTGTCATCTTTGCAATGTAAAAGTCTTGACAACAATGAGAAAACTCAGCCCCAACCTCAATTCCAACACCTGTTAATTAAATTCCCATGGAATTACTTATTTTGAGTAATTTCTTAGAAGTATGTAACTTGCTTTAAGTATTCTGCATCAGCATTTAATTATAATATTAAAAACTATTGCATGTAAAAGATTTTATTTAAATTTTTTTTTAGGTAAAAAAACCCACAACAATTTTTAAGGGTACTTGTTTTAGTTTCTGAATCAGCAGCACAGAGAATAGAGACAGATTTGATCCAATATTCAGATGGCTCTGTGGTCTAGAAATTCAAGTCTGTTTTATGATATAAATTGCCTTTTGAAGTCTATTTATTTCTGTATTTTTTTGGTCTGAAGAGGAAAATTCCCAGGAATTCCTCACCCTCACGTATTTTTTTTTCAAAGAAATGCCTGTGACAAATCTTTATATTTCCAGAGCTGAAGAGAAGCATAATGCTTTTCCTAACTTCATTCCAAGGGTAGGTTTTTAATAAATGCTTATCTCTGGATTAGCTTCTCTCCCAATTAATGAATGGCTTACAGGCTTTTCAGGGCTCCAGCACAGAGTGCCTGTTACGTGCCACAGTGACTTCTCTAAGTTGGTTAATCTTTACTACTTCTGCTATTACAACACTTTTAACAGTTGAGGTGAAGAGGAAGAGAGGGATGGGAAGGAAGTGGTGTGGAGACTTGACTTTTTAGAACACTATTTGTGTTCTTCTATGAATTAGCTTATAATTTGGCAAACTAGACCAGGACCATATTCAGACAGTGTAGGTTGACTATGTGTCTTTACTGTTTCCCATTTAATAGTGACACAGAAAAAAATAAGTAGGATATAGTAAACCCCAAATTAAGGTGTTTGAACTATGAATCTCAGTTTTCATCTGTGAAAAAGGAGAAATCGTTTTCCCTTAACGTTCTGAAGTCTTGTGATGGTAAATCCACAGGTACTGAGATGATGAAGGAGCTTTAGATACTTAACATGTGAATGGACAGGGCCATCAGGCTTCGTGCCTGTAGCAAGCACTGGGTGGTCAGCTAGCCCATCAGTGGTGCACTAAAGTGACCCCTGCTTTGAGTTTGGTCTTGAAGGTCCCTTTGACCTCTTATATTATCCTCAGGAGGAGGAAGGTAAGGAGCAGAAGCAGCAATGGCAGAGAGAGGTTTGGGGGGGGGCGGGGGGCAGGCTGGACTGACAGGCAACACTACTGGGCTCAGCGGGGATGCTGAATTCAAGAAGGAAGGTGAGACAATAATGCCCCCTCTCAGCAAAGCAGGGTGACCTCTGAGAATGAGTCATGCCTCCCACAGCGTTATCTGCTTCTGATGTGACCAAATGCTGAAGTGAAAGAAATGTCCTTCCACGGCAATGAAAGGAGAATGAACAATTACAGAAGTTAAAGTGTAATGCAGGAAATGTGAGAGAAAAGCTCCCCCAAAGCACAGCTGAACCCGAGCAGAGATGAAGTGACTGTGTATCCACCCATCCCTCCAGAAACAGTAGCAAACCAGCAAAAACCTTGCAAGAGATGTGGTGGTGGAGCTGTGGGGACCAAGCATCAGCCTCAGGTGTGTACACCTACTTGAAACCTCCAGGTACTGGCAGGGGGGCTTTCTCTGGCATGCACACCCCGAGTAATCCTCTGCCAACGATTGCATCTCCTTGGGCTGAATAGTGAGCTGGAGAGCAGGCAGTTCATGGGTACCCCACACAACTCAGTTGCACAGTATGCAAACACATAAAAGGCAGCTCACCTTAAATGGATTGATTTAGCCACACTCAGGTCCATACCCACATTTGACGTTGACCTTTATGAATTTAGCTTGTGGTAAAACTGAAATGTTTCGACTGTGCTGTGTTTTTACATTACGATGCCTAGTCTGTGTTTCACTAAAGAAAAGCACAATTTGTTATTAGCCACAGAGATAAGAAGATAAGCCAAGCATTGTCCTTAGCAAAAGAAGAGGGAAAGAAGAGAATGCACTGGAGATAAGAGATGTTTTGTTTAGAGGAAGTTTTGATATTTCTCTCACACTGATCTGAAGAAATGACAAGGGAGGAAGCATTATTCTTGATGTGCAAATGTAATTGAAAGGTATTTTTGGTGGCAGTGCTTGTAAGAAATAGGTGTAAATTTAATGTCTCCCACATCGATATAGTCACGTGTTTTTTGCTGCCTATATTTGTCCATATATTCAGTGAGTTCAGAAATGCTGGTTATTTCTCAAAGGTCACAAATAATACATTTTTCAGTGGACCATCATTACAAAATCAATTATTAACTGTTCTCATATATATTTATGATTATCTAGTAATTCTATGGGATTTCTACAGGAAATATACTTGTATTTCAGAGGTCCATAAAAATGTTGAAACACTGCAACTTCTGGGTATTTCTCATCTCCTCCCACTTTAAAAAGGACAGTCACCAGTGCCAACCAAATTCAAGCGTATCTGCAAGGGTTTTTTTAAGATTAAATATATTCTTATGTTTTTTTTCAGATTATAGGAAGTAGCTTCTGTCCCTGAGATCAAACAATCCCTGAGTTGAGACACACATCCATGATTTTCCCCAGGGCAGTATTGTCACACATCTACTGAGTGTTGGCAAAATCTGGAACCCTCTGGGGCAATAATTGTTATGGTGTGGATACTGGATGCAGAAATTACTCTTCCAGTCCTATTGGTGTCATTTTCATAAAGCAATGTTAGTTATCACTAAACAGGAAGATAATTTTTGGCAGAAACCCTGGCCTGCCCCTGAAGCAGCTGTCCTGCTTCCACCTCTCCTCTGAGTATCGCGGTCTCTGTGTTAAACTCAGCTTTCCCCATCTGCAGTATCTTGTTCCAGCCACCAGCACTGACTTTCACACCTCCTAATCCCCAGTCCCACAGATCTGTGTGACCTTCTCTGGGCACCAGATGTTAATTTCTGCAACTGCTGTGGAGCCTGTAAAGTTTTGCAGTCAGATGGAATAGCTCCCACACCTTACGGGAGGCTGAGCTCGGTTCATGCCTGACAACTGTGAAAGACCTGGGCTCCATTTGGGTCCTGCACACATCTACGCAGTTGCCTGATGTTTGACTTCAGTTTTTTCCTTCCTTTTGGGCTGGCCTGTATGGAATTAGTTATCTTTAGTCCCCCAAGTGAGAAAAAGATATACTGCATAAAAAAAAATTAAGAGGAGATAGCTGTGTTTGTTGGAAAAGATGCCCCCTCATCACTAAAATGTGTCTTGATGTGGCAAAGCAATAAAATGATCTTTATTGGAAATTGTTTTCCCTGTTTGTCAAGCATGAAGTGTTTTTTATTTAGTTTTTGTTTGGTTGGGTTTTCCCCCCCCCCCAAAAGTAATTGCGAGGGAGAGGGCAGTACTGCAACTTCAGGAAGACAACGGACAGATTTAGGCTTCTTCCAGGAGAGGACCAGGAGAGTAAATTGGGAGGTTTACAAACCTCAATTATAAACCCAGCTTCTCCAAATCAATAAATTGTTAAGTGTCTGTATTTGTTCTATCTTTAGAAACATGAAGAGAAGAAATTCTAGAAGCTTCTGGGACTTCCAGAGCAAGGACAGTTTTGCATGATCTGAGGAGGTACATTTTCGTTCTGGTTAGCACTGAGAACCATAACTGAGAAAAATAGAAGAAACCTCCACCATAGAAAACCACAGAAGTCTTGTAAAGTTTCAGGTGAACAGAATAAACAATAGAAATATGAGCTAAGGATGAGCAGAGGAATGTCCTCCCTTGCTTTCTCATGCTCATCTGAAACACATTTCCAATCTTTTTGAGGCTCATCCTTGCTGAGGCAAGAAAAATACACATCAATTTAGGCTGCTGTTGGTCTGGTTAGGAAACTGGAGAAGCCATAGCTGCTATTTTTACAAGTTTGATTCCTTCAGGGGCAAGATATCTTAGGGTTGAGAGGGAGGTAATGTGATATCTTTTTCTATTTTTATAAAGGGCCTGGGGATGCACCGGGAAGCTGCATATCTGTGCAGTTGAAAGTCTTCAGCTCCTCTTTTGAGATACTAAGGGAGGAACAGTTAGAAAAGCATGGCCTAATTAAGGATATCTAATATGGTTTCAGGAAGGGAAGGGCATGCCTCATTAACTGGCTGGAATTCTTTGAGGATATTGCTGCTGAGGGAGACCAAAAAAAAAGCAACTCACTGTGAGCATTGTGTACCTCAGTGGGCTGGGGGAGAGTAGGACACAGTTAAGGGAAGTCTGGAGTTGATACCTACATTGTGGAGTGAGTAAAAATTAACTCATATTTAAACCTACAGAGAGTGGAACTATTTTTTAGTTCTTGAAATCCTGAGTGCATTCCTGCCTTTAATATTTTCTTCTTCTTAAAAAACCCAATTAATTATTATTATTATTGATATAATTGGCTTTTTTGATTCAGCCGAATCAAAAGCCACAGTGTTTCCAAATGATACTGTGCTAAATCTGGAGGGCAATGAGGAAAATTGCAATTAGATACAGAGTTAAATGCTTTTAAAAGTTTTTAGCATGGCAGATGGCATATCCAGTAAAGGTCAGATAAATGTAACATCATGATAATAAGCCAAAGACCCCAGAATCAGGAGAGGGAAAAGGTGGTGCAGATGGAGGGTTTCTCTGTATATTGAGATCTTTAATGTGTGAACTGTGGGAGCTGCAGTTCTCCCAGATCATCACAGAAACAGTGTCTAAAATGCTTCAAGTTATCCTTGGGAGAAATTATTCAGAAAGGAAAATCATGCTCATTTTGACTGGGGAAAAGTAGAGTTTTGCATGAACCTGCTCAGTGCAGCAGGAGCAGGGCTTGCAGATGAGGAAGAGTAAGAGCTTGGGGCAGAGGGAGAATCCCACTGGGGTGTGGGACTGAGGTTGGTGAGGTTGTAGAGGCGAAGGAGCCATTTAAGCTCCTCTTACCCTAGCAATGGCATGTGACCAGCTTGTCCCTTGCCTGGCTGCCTGGCTATCCCAAGGGCTGTAGGACCAGCTGAGTGCAATGCTGTCCCCTTCCAAACCTACAGAACCCTGTTGCATGCCTATCTGCTGGGAGGAAGGGTGTGGTCCTCATAAATTCACCTCCTGGAGATTCCTTCAGAGCCAGGGCAACTGCATGGTTTTGACCCAGCTCTGTCCTTCAGGTTTGCAAAAGATCAGTCCCCTTGATTTTCTACATAAGCAGTCTTTCCATGTTATTTCTTGAAAAAGCCAGGTACTTTCTTGTGGTTACAAGAGACAACAGGACCCTGAGAACTTATAAGGGAGTTGAAAAATGGTCCTGTGACTCAAGGGAGGTTTTGTGCCCTGATGAGCAAAGGGACCTTTATTAGAAGAAGGAAAGCAGATGTTAGAGGGGAAGAAAATGGGGAAATCCTTGTGTTTCTTTTAATACCTATGAAATTTTGAATGCTTTGAGAGTCACATTTCTATGTCTTAGTTAACAATGCCCTTTTGCAGCTTGTCATGAGACCAGGTACACATCACTCTTCACTTACATGAAAGAGGATGGACACTTAGAGGTGGAGGGGAAGGGAGAGTGGAGAGCAGCATAAACCTGCCTGCAAAAGAAGCAGCAGGCACATGAAGTGGTGTAGTTCTGTCGGAGGAAGGTTGCTTACAGACAAGGGCTGGGTCAAATACTCCTTGAGCATCACCCCTTCCTCTCACCCCTGCAGGGTCTGGTCCCAGGCAGGGTCTAGGCCATCCCTGAGGGCTGCCCCTGCCCCTCAAGACCTTGTAAGAGGCTCTCTGCTCTGCTACTCCCCAAACCCATCTGCCACTCTTTTTTTTCCTTTTCCTGAGGAAGCAACATGAGTGTCACTGCTTGCAAAATGTGCCAGACTGGTGTTCCCATGTTCAGCTGCAGGCTAGTAATAGCAAATACAACATAAGGGAGATGGTTCCTAAATATTTCCTGAGTCTTTCTCCTTGTTTTCTGGTCTGTGTTATAGGAAGGACTCTTTTTCAAGGACCAGCCTCTCCCCATTACTCTAAAGGCTGTACAAGAATGGAAAACAAAGAAAACCTCCTCCTAACTTAGCTTCTAATGTGAGATGAAGATAGGAGCAACCAGCCAGCAATGTTAGCAAGAGAGGGGAGGGAAAGAAGCAGGGGGAAAGACAGCACTGGTCACAGTCACAGCCATATCCCAGGATGGCTACTTGGCTGTCAATCACATTTTTAAAGGCTTGCAGTGCCAAAACATTTACCTCTGGGATAAAAAGTATAATTTAGTTTCTAGAGGTGATTCAGTTCTTGATCTCTGACTTAATACAGTCAGAGAGGATATTACCTACAATGACTGTTTTGTGAGGAACTCATCTGGCTTTAGGGAATGGCAATATTAAATTCATGATGCCTAAATCACTGTCTAACCTTCAGCAGGGAGGAATTAAGGAAAACCTTGTTTGAGGTGAGTTTTGAGGTGGAGGAGGTTGAATTTTTGTGTGCACTGCCAGATCAACGTCCCCTAAACAGTGTCCTTCTAGTACCAACTTGCCAATAGGGAAAGCCTTAGTATAATTGACTGAAGTAAATTTGAGCCAGTCAGTAACCAGCAAAAGGCTTCAGAGATGTTTATTTGTTTTTAATAAGACTTGGACCTGGACTCCAAGGTGTTATTTGGCTGGGTGCTGTATGAGTACAAGAGCAGAAACAGTATTTTGTAGGCCTATAACTCAGAAAATAAATACAAACTTTGATGTTCTGGCTCAACTATCATAAAAAGTATCTTTACTACTGACCTAAAAAGGGTGAGAATTTAATCCAAATATACAGAAATTAAAGAAGACATAAAATAGGCTATTCAGTGCCTCAGAGGAAGCAAAAGGAGGCAGGAAAACATTAGAGCTTCTAAACTGATTCAATTGACCGTGTTTTCAGACTATTATACCAAAATAACACATTGAGGCAATACAGCCATGCAGTTGCATTTGTTCTGTGAAATACTTTACATCTACAAAGATATAAGGTGTTGCACATTCATTCCCCCACTTGCATGTAGGCTGTTTTTTTTGGTCTCCTAGCACAGTGCTCTGCACACCAAAGTGTGTAAGAAATACAGGCACATCTGGGTTAAAATACCAAAGTTCTAGACTGGGTTTAATAGTCACTAAGGACTTCAGTGCAGAATTTGTGCTGAGGAGAGAGCTTAACCCTGGGATGTTCCCATGACACTGCAGGTCATCTCCCAAGCCTGTGGCCCCTCAGCACCCAGCCGTGGCTGTGCAGCACTTCAGCACCAGGGAAGTGCTCTCTGTCTGTACAGCACCTGACACAATGAGCTGCCAGTCAGATTTGCAGGCTGCTGTGTGATCTTGTGATATTAATAATATAATGATAGCATTATAACTGGACCATTCAACTCTATAGTTTGTTCTTCTATAAATGATTTATAAGTTTTATGCATTTTATATGCCTCTCATTAAAAATGCATTGAAAAATACTATCAAAATACCATTTTGTGAAGCTCAAGCTCTGTTTTTTTCTTGTTGCAGCCATCTGCCATTAAGCTTTAATAACTAACTGATTATAATTTATTAATTTATCACCTGTTCTTTATACAGTTGGATAAAATAATTGTCAACCAAAGTGAAATGGCCTCCTATTGTGTTATTAATCCCCAAAGCAATTAGAAACCCACTGATTGCACAAGCCATTGAAAATGGGCAGTAACTCATGTTAGAAACAGTCTTCAGCTCTTACATCAGCACACTCAGTGCGTGATTGGTAATAAGGTTTCTGTCGCCAGTGTCAATTTGAAAGGGGCAGTTTAACAGGAGAGGTTTTTATTTCTATTTTATTTCTATAAGGCGCTTTTTTTTTTTTTTTTAGGACTGACAATAGATGTGTATTTTCTAGCTTGTCTTATAGATTCTGTGGGTATAGTCTGAGAAAGGCAACACCAACTTCATCTGGTGTCATACTAATGCTTCCTGAACTTCCTGTGGAGAGATTCATGCCTCTGCTAGTATCCCCAAGAATGAAAAGGTAATTCAGGGGTATCTGTAAATACCAAACCATTTAACAGATTGCCTTCAGTCAGCTTTGGATGAAGATGTCAGACTTCAGTACCTCTCCTTTGATTTTTATCTACCAAGCTTTCAATATGGGTTAGTTGTGGACTTTTTGATATGTATATTTACAGTCTGTGAAAAGGGACAGAGCCAATGGTTTGTTGAATCCAGCAGCTGTCATTCAGCAAAGCCGTTTGCTTACTTTGCCAGTGTGAAGGAGATATGCAGGCCACCCCAGATGTGAAGAAGTTCCTTATCTCCTGTCCTGTTTGCAGTGCAGACTCCTAGCTACTTGTGTTATAATACCTCTGACACTTAGAAGTCACATTGTGGAGATGCTATCCCTGATGCAGATTTAACTGCTTTTCTGGTGAAAAGAAAAAATGATTAAAAAAAATAAATAAATAAAAGCTACTGACGTCAGAGAGCAGAGCCACAGTACTGAGGAAATCAGCTGGTCTTTGTCCTAACAGAGGCTGCCTGGCCCCTCGTGTGTGTGTGTGCTCAGTCAGGGACCATGCTGGTGGGTCAGGAACAGTAGAGATGTAGACCTGCCAATTATCATGATTTTTTTTGTTTCCAAATTCCTTGAAGTGGTCTGGGAGAACTTTTACATAAGATGATTGCATAGATCTAAAACCTGTCAACATTTTGCTATTGAGCAAGGCCCTGGGCAGGCTTAGGAAGAGATTTTTCATCTTTCTAGTCTGTCTCCAGAAATACTTACCACACAGGAAATAAGGCAGTGTATTAGTGCAATGAAGTGATTCCAGTGTCCAAGAAAATCTCAAGTCTTCCACAAATATGCTCCCTCTGCTTACTCATAGTAGACTTACTCCTCTTCCATCGTATACTTCTGGCATCTTTGCTGTTCCAGGGCTTGTAGCTTCTCTACAGTTAAAGATGGAGAAACTGCTTTGACAAAAAGACCCAGAAAAACTGATGTTGAACTAAGGATATTGGGAGATTTGTACTTCCTCCTTCTACAGGGAGTCCAAAGCAGAAGTAAAGAGGTCATTCTTTATATTCTTATACTATTTCTGGCTTTTCTGGAAGTAAAAATCAGAAGAAATCTCATGCAAATGTTTGTCCTTCTGAGACTTCCAAGCTAAATGTGCAGATCTAAGGGTTTTAGATAAAACAGATATAAGTACGGTGAGGTTTTTTTCACTAATCTTGAGAAACTTTCCCTTACCCATTCAGTGCATCCAAAAAGAAAATCTTGACTGTAGAAAGGCCTCAGCAATGATGCAGCCACTGTAATTGTCTTGCACTGAAACTTCACAGCTTTGCCTAAATAATCTTCAGTTGGGGTGGGCATGGTGAGGGTCTTCCACTTCTTCTCATCTCTGTAGACATAAAAAAAACCCAACTCTGAACTCCTAAGTTAGTCCACTGACTACAACCTCCTCAGTTTCACATGCATCAGACTATTTGTCATCTTGTCATGACTCACAGACTTCTAATAATATTTTCCCCCAGATTTGGATCAAATGGTTCTTCTTTAATTGGATTCTAAGCACCATCTTGGAAGCTCTTGGGTATGGAAGCCAGTTGCGGTGTACTGTCTGACACAGGCTGGGGCTACGTAATTTTTAAAATGATAGATTGACAACTGTTATTATTTGTGTTTTCAGTGTAGGTAGGAGGTCTCAACATTAATCTTGTGATGTTTATTGAGCCACAGTGCATATAGTTCTGCTTGAATATAAGAGCATCATGAAAGAAAATCCACAATCAAAACAAGACTAGATTCACTTATGTCATAGATCCCCTGCTTTCTGCTGTCTGCAAAGTTGTTAGTTTATAAAAAAAATTCACAGCTGAAGAACAGTGCTACAAAGCCTGATTCATGAGGGGATACCAATGGCCTTTCTCCTCAGCAAAATTGTCATATAAGGAATCTGTCATATATTCACTCACGACAAAGTTCCAATCTGGGGACCACTGAATCCTTTAAAAGGACCACTATCAATCACACAGGAAGATCTTTGTTACAAAAATGTGGTTCAATTCCATGTGGCCTTACTCTATACTCATAATTTCCACAAAGGGATTACATGCACCAGTGTGCATCTCTGGACCCATCAAATAATCCAGTAATTCTTTTCACTGCATTAGATGGTGTTGCTCTGTCTACACCTACCTCAATGAGTGCATTCACTAGTGGTTGTATCTATACTAGACAGTCTGGCCTCCTTGACAGCAAGTTAGCTTTGTCCTCTCCTTACCACACTTGGCCATATGTCTCCTGCAGGTACTTCCTCCTCTAGGACATAGCTGTTATTTTGGCTCCATTTTTACTGGTTCAAAGCGTGAGCTATGCTGCAGTCCTGCTGCTTGGTGTTTTCATAGAATGTAGATGAGTTTCTACATTTTGGTCTTGTATGACATGACAAGACTGGAGTGCTTGAGTTTGCAAAGCCTGCAAGGAAAGTGCTGGAGGGCTTTGAGAAGCTGAAGAAAACAAACCTGGTACATTTTTGTCCATGTCACCTGCTGGGAGATATTCCCAGAGCAGAGTGTCTAAGGCAAACACCAATTTTTCTTTCAAAGAAGCTACCTAGTACTTTCTAGAAATAGCATGGCAATGAATGATTGTTTGTGCAATAAAGGAGGATCAGTGAATCAAGACCTGGGGTGAGGTGGGGAGCAAGATTATGTACCCCCACCCATGTGAATGTATGCAAATTGGAGTGATTTTCTGGGCACAGGGAGGTGTGGGAAAACACTGGGGAACTCCGTGTTCAAACACTGTGACTGCATCTTCTGCACTGAGGGTTCCAA
The DNA here is from genome assembly GCA_013401355.1 of Ceyx cyanopectus. NCBI lineage: Eukaryota > Metazoa > Chordata > Aves > Coraciiformes > Alcedinidae > Ceyx > Ceyx cyanopectus. The sequence continues at coordinate 45,658 of VYZU01062624.1, read as the reverse complement.
CCCTTGTGAAAACAAATCCTGAGCTTCAATTGGTAACCCTGCTCTGAATGGAAAACACACCCCCTGATTTAGGTTTTCTCTATGAACCAGAAGGAGGAAGGGACAACAACTTCACCTGATTTAATTGAAGTGAATTTAAGTGAAGACAAAACTTCTGACACATAGGATCATTTACTCTTTTATGTGGGAAAATCTATTATTAGTGCTTGACTGAAATGTTTAACAGACTACCAATAATGCCACCTACATTTAGCTTTCAAACACTAACACTAGAGCTGGATGCTGACTTCTCATCCTTGCTTCTTCCCTCTTAGGAAAATCTTGTGAAGTTAACCTATTTCTTTAACAAAGCTGTGCTGCAGTGTGGATGATGGAGACAATGAAGATCCTTGGGAGATCTTCTGCAAAACACCCCGGGGCCATCTGCATTAATTAGTTCCACCACCAGTATGTGGCTGCCTCTAGGCCAAGCTGTTGCCTATTATCTCTTGAACTGAAGCTCATTTTTGATAGGGAAAGTGGGAAGATTTTGCTTATGAGAATGAGTTCACCAAAGGGTGCTCAAGTTAAGGATTCCTTGGTATGCTCTTAATCAGACAGGGCAATTTATAAGAAAGTCCTTAAAAAAAAATAAATTAGTTTTCACTGACCCTGTAGTATTTCAGTTAATGTGCTGCATTTTGTTGTTAGGACTTCCCTGTGCTGATGAGCACATGCAGCCTCACATTCTCAGTATGTGGTCCAAGGCAGTATCACAGTAGGGTAACTACCATCAAATGATGCTAGTGGTCCAGTTCTGAGTTGAAAAGAGCATTGCTGACACCTCTTACTACAGTTTTTTGGCTTTCTTCCAAGATTTCCTCCCCAACAGATGCTGAAATCCCAGTGGAAAGCAGGATGAATATAACAAAACAAATGCCTAGCAGAGCTAATTAACAATTAAAGTTCCTTAAAGCAGGTAGTATCACACAAAATCAGAAAAAGGAGGGTTTATTGGATCTCTTAACTTCAAAAGATTTTTCTATTGCACCTATCACAGCATTTCATTGTGGCTAATTTTTAATGAGTGAAAGGAGAGAGGGCAACCTGCTGTCAGTTACTGACATATAAATCTGGAGTGGTTCTGCTGTCTCAAGTAAGACAATCTACGTGGCTGAGGTGGTAGCAAAAGGCAAGTTTGCAGCCAGGCTAACTGCTTTCATGAGAGCACCAGCAAGAGAAACAGAAACAAAAAGAAAGACAGTATCATTAAAAGACTGAAAGACCTTTTTGAAATGTAGCTCCTGGGAAGGTCTTACTGTGTTTGTACAGCACCTGGCACAACAGAGCTTGCCTGAATTTGGTTACTGGAAGTTGCAGAAATACTCAACAAAATAACAGCACCAAATACCAAGGCTTAAAATAAAAGTTTGTGACAGATGTATTAGGAGCAGGGCTGATGGACTCTGACAAAATTCCATCACAGTGAGTCACATTTTAATTGAAAAAGAATAAAAGAAAGCAAGGGTGGGGAAAAGACATGGGTGAAAACCAGAGGTCACCTGTCGTTGTGATAACTTAACTGAAGTTTTGGAAATGAATCATCGCAGCAAGCAGTGGAAGGTTTCACCTCAGGCAGTGCCAGGAAATGCAGGGCTCTAGCTGTGCATACAGCATTTCGGGCTCTCGATCAGCTTTTATTGATCAGGAAAGTACAGCTGCCCTCAGAAAGCCTTAGCTTTTCTCTCACTTTCAGTTCGACAGAAAGGAAAATCTCAAGCAGCCATTTTCAGCTTCTCTTTCTTGGAAGCAATGGGGTAAGTGGGAGGGGAGTTCACCGGAGGAAGACACAAAACTCACAATCTTACTCACATGTCTAATGAAATCAAATGCTATCAGTGGCCTAAACATCAACAACAACAAAAAAAGAAGCAAAACAACTCACACCCTTACTTGAAAGAAGAGATGCAAACAGCTGCCAAGAGAAGACCCTATTGAGCAATCCTTCAAAAAGGCTCTCTTCTGTTTCTTAGTATGAAGCTGTCTAGGACCCCCCCTCTCTGGGCATCACATTTCCTGGGCTGGGAAATGATCTTGACCAGAAGATGAGCTTAATGACAGTATCTGTAACCCAGAAGTTGGCAGGCTCTTTTTAAAAATTATTTCAACCATTAGATTTCAAATAATGGGAACCAGGAACTAGCCATAAAGACCCTTGTCATCTCTGCGGTCTCTTTACGGACCTTCACTTTGGACTGACTTAGCTTTGGTTTCACTCTTGTTCAGGCATGGCCCATTGGAATGTTGCCTCCTGAAGAAATAATGGCTGACCAAATGACAATTAAGCACAGAAAGAGGAAACATTGCCTATTTGATGGAAAAGGACTGGATATTACATGGTACTTAAACACAAGCTTAGCAAGTTAAATATGGGCCTGTGCACGTGATGTCCCACTGAATTAGTGCATGGTGCACATTTATATCATGTCAGTGTGACCAGTATTTCATGAGAGCCCAACGGAACCCATAATATGCCTGTGGTGACTTGTGTGCGTGACTCATGGGTAAGCTGATCATTTCAGAGAGGAATTAACTCTGGGAAAGTCAAATATAGGCTGTGAGATACAAGTATTTTTAATGGAAGGTAAAACTCTCCACATGAGGGATTCCAGGTGACAGATGAGATCCACAGGGATGAACTTACCCACAGAGTCTGTATGGAATGAAGACTTTGAAAAGTGTGAGAATTGGTAAAATTTAGACACTGAGTCAGATTTTCTTGTTTCCTTATTTTCTGCTTAAAAATACTTACAAAATTAAATGCAAAACAAGAATTACTAAATCCCCACCTCAAAAGAAGAGACCAAAACAAAACAAGAACCCCCTCACCTCCTGTCAGTCTTAAAATGCCCCAGCATTTGCACAGTTTGATGCATGTGAGATGAAGCATTGAAAAGACAGGAAACTCCAGAAGTTACGGTATCTCACAAAAGTTTTCATGGTCATAGAAGCAATATGTCATATTTTCCTTGTGACTGATAACTCAGAATATCTGATCAGTATTATCAATGTACACTATATGAAAAATATTAAATTAGTAGAGTGATTGTGAAGCGTCAAGTGTATCCTTTCTAATTTGTAAAGTATTTTAGACCCACTTTATCTAGCTATCAAGGACCTCCCAAGGTCCAAAACCATGCAAAGCAATGCCCAAATAATGCCATTAGTAACTTCATTACCTGCACGATTTATCATAATTCTGCATGTGTGGGGAAATTTGTGCCAAAAGTCTATTCCCATGAGAGTTTCATGGCTTTGAGCATCAGAGCAAGCTGCAGGTACATGTGTTACTGAGATTAAAAGTCTGATTTGCTCTCTGAAGCTTAGCTTGTTTGGGTAAAACCAAAATAAAATATTGCTGGTCCTATGAGGCTTTCTGTGCTTGAGGGAAGCAAGAGGTGGTGTGCAAGCTGCATCTAATGGTGGGATGTGTCAGAGAAGAAGTTTTTATGGTATGGAGAAACTAGGTATCCTCATGTTTAAGAAGAAAATCTCTCAGCACATGGTGTGGATCTTCTTTAAACACACCAGAGTTTTGATATTTCTGGGAAAGATTAAAAAAATATTGGCAGGAGTTGGTAGACTTTCAGTATAGGAAGTATGCCAAAAAAATAAATTCTCAGATTACTTTGAGGTCACCCAAACCTTGTAGGTGAAAACCCTAGGTAGCACTGGGGAAAATCTTTATTGAATGGGGATTTGTGGTGGTGACAACAGAAAGTACCAAATCACTGAGTGGGCTTAGATGGCACTCATCACTGGTGTATCTGAGCACCGTGGAGTATCATGTGTTCCTCCTCACACACCCCAGTAGAAAGAGGAACAATAACATTTCTGGAGTCTTTAAATATAGATGCTCCATGATGCAGAACTTGTGACCCAGGAGGGGCTAGAACTGATATCTCCAAAATCCCTTGTTAATGTCCTGCAGAATGGGAACAACAGAGTGAGTATGGCTTGTTGCAATTGGTTGATTAAATGAGCTGGATGCACATGGATGCTTTGTGCGTGTCAGGGTCTGATAGGAAGACTGCAGAAACAGAAACTCTGCATTAACATCCAACATGTAAGTAAGTGGTAAGACTTGTAACTGTGTTGAGTGAAATCTGGAGTTTTAATTGTGTTTTTTTTTATATATTCTTATATTATAGATTATACAAGATCTCCAGCTTTAATGGTGTGAATATTAAGGAACCTCTTTTAAAATTACAGAATTTATTTTTTTTTTAATTGAGATCTCTGAAAGCTGGGTGTTGTTTTGTAAGTAAAATAACAACACCAGTATTACTCATTTCTGTACAAAATTAAATTTAGGTAGTTCATATATAATACATAATGTTATGATTCAAAAATGTTTCATTATGTTAATATGTCTTAATAAGCATGGGACATGTTAAACACAGTTGTTAGCTTTATTGTTAATCAGATCTGTCTCATTAACAAACTGTAGTTAAAAATGAAGTGCCCTAAAACTGACTGCGTAATGTTAAGTGTAATTTCTGAAACTACCATATTATGCTGCCCTAAGTACCTTGGAATTGCTTAGTTAATGGAATATTCCGCTCCTAAAATAAATCCTTTAGTTTCTACCTTTAACTTCACAAAATGTTTTAAGGACAAATACAGGCAGAGTGTCCTTTCAGGAGAAGGTTCAAGTTATTAGATATTTGCAAGACCCCGATCAGCGAATGCCAAATCTAAACTTGTCACAGATGTACTTATAATAGATGAACTTTCCACCTCCCCGTGAGTGGCCTGTCTTGTCACACTTATTCTACCTGACCTACTTTCCGGCTTTGCACCTAAAGATGTTGTTAAAATTTCTGCATCTCTTGAATGAGGACAGAAATAGTTGTCATAGTGCTGAATCAACACAAAACCAGTCCTTGGCTGGGGACCTTTGCCTACTGCTTGCCACAGAAGGGATTTTCCTTTTGGAGCCCTGGACTGTTTCTACCTGCATCATTCACTGGCTGAGGAGTTTCGTGAAGGGGTGGAGATGGAAAGACCTCACAGAACATTGCTGAACCAATGCCATGGCATGAGGGGAAAGAAAATAGGGCAACAAGTATGCAGTACTACAGGTGTTCAGTAGAAGTGTTCATCCTGCTGTACTGTCTGTATTTGCAGAGGGCTCCAGAGTAGAGAGCTGTGAACATGAAGGGTCAGGGCATGGAGCAGAGCTCAGTCACAGCATTGTCCATGGGTAGCTCTTCTGGACAGTTTTCTGGCATAGTTTAAGGGCAGCCTGGGCTGATAGTTCATAAGCTGGCAGCCTGACCAAGGAGTGCAGAGGCAGCCTAGCTGTCTGGGCATCAGCCATCCCACCCAGGGAGAGACTCTGGCCTTTTTCACTTAGTATAGACATAGCCGCAGAGACTTGGCATCAAGGATCCTTAATGATAGCAACATCCTGTGTATTTATTTATGTGTCTGGCTATGACAATGATAAATATGATTTTAAAACCACTAACAAATTGCCTCATTCTTCCCTCCCTCACATCTTGAATATATGTTCAGACAAGTAATTGTACCCCGGGTCATTCTCTGGCACTGGGCCCAAGTGCCCTATCTCTTACATCTAATCTGTTTTATCCTATCAGATGAGTTGGCTGCATCCAAAATGCCTGTTGGGAATGGTCTTTGGTCCATGCAAGCATCTAAATTGTACCTAAGGATTTTTTTGTTTTGTTTTGTTTTTTGTTTTGTTTTGGGGTTTTTGTTTGTTTTTGTTTGTTGTTTTTTTTTCAGAATGCTATCTTGCCTGGGAATGGCATTATTCAGTTTATCGGAATAGATGTTCCCTTAAAAATTCCTAGTGAGGTCTTAGTGCTACATAATTAATAGTATCACTAAGGAACAAGTCATAGTGCTCAACTGAGAAAAGATTATAATTTCTGCCTTACAAGTCAGCAAGCTAAAATCCATAGGCCCAAATTCTCAGAACTTTGTGGGACTTAGTCAACTTTATAGTGAGCTTTTGTTCACCTCCAAGAAATAAGCTTTGTCAAAAGGGAAGATTAGGGCAGGGGAATGGTGTTCATCCTAATGTTCATCCATGGGGCTGGTAGCAAAGAATTACACTGCTCATTAGCATGGAGTAGTGCAGGCCTCCTGGGTAGACTTCATCTATGTATCAGCATTGCTGCTACATTCTCATTTCCCCCAGCCAAATCTCTTCATCTCTACAGTTCTATGGTATACTTATTGAATAAAGCTGATAACACATTTAAGGTTTTCAGATGGAACTGTGACATGAAGGATAGCCATGGACCTCACCCTTGTTATAAAAATNGTTGTTTTGTAAGTAAAATAACAACACCAGTATTACTCATTTCTGTACAAAATTAAATTTAGGTAGTTCATATATAATACATAATGTTATGATTCAAAAATGTTTCATTATGTTAATATGTCTTAATAAGCATGGGACATGTTAAACACAGTTGTTAGCTTTATTGTTAATCAGATCTGTCTCATTAACAAACTGTAGTTAAAAATGAAGTGCCCTAAAACTGACTGCGTAATGTTAAGTGTAATTTCTGAAACTACCATATTATGCTGCCCTAAGTACCTTGGAATTGCTTAGTTAATGGAATATTCCGCTCCTAAAATAAATCCTTTAGTTTCTACCTTTAACTTCACAAAATGTTTTAAGGACAAATACAGGCAGAGTGTCCTTTCAGGAGAAGGTTCAAGTTATTAGATATTTGCAAGACCCCGATCAGCGAATGCCAAATCTAAACTTGTCACAGATGTACTTATAATAGATGAACTTTCCACCTCCCCGTGAGTGGCCTGTCTTGTCACACTTATTCTACCTGACCTACTTTCCGGCTTTGCACCTAAAGATGTTGTTAAAATTTCTGCATCTCTTGAATGAGGACAGAAATAGTTGTCATAGTGCTGAATCAACACAAAACCAGTCCTTGGCTGGGGACCTTTGCCTACTGCTTGCCACAGAAGGGATTTTCCTTTTGGAGCCCTGGACTGTTTCTACCTGCATCATTCACTGGCTGAGGAGTTTCGTGAAGGGGTGGAGATGGAAAGACCTCACAGAACATTGCTGAACCAATGCCATGGCATGAGGGGAAAGAAAATAGGGCAACAAGTATGCAGTACTACAGGTGTTCAGTAGAAGTGTTCATCCTGCTGTACTGTCTGTATTTGCAGAGGGCTCCAGAGTAGAGAGCTGTGAACATGAAGGGTCAGGGCATGGAGCAGAGCTCAGTCACAGCATTGTCCATGGGTAGCTCTTCTGGACAGTTTTCTGGCATAGTTTAAGGGCAGCCTGGGCTGATAGTTCATAAGCTGGCAGCCTGACCAAGGAGTGCAGAGGCAGCCTAGCTGTCTGGGCATCAGCCATCCCACCCAGGGAGAGACTCTGGCCTTTTTCACTTAGTATAGACATAGCCGCAGAGACTTGGCATCAAGGATCCTTAATGATAGCAACATCCTGTGTATTTATTTATGTGTCTGGCTATGACAATGATAAATATGATTTTAAAACCACTAACAAATTGCCTCATTCTTCCCTCCCTCACATCTTGAATATATGTTCAGACAAGTAATTGTACCCCGGGTCATTCTCTGGCACTGGGCCCAAGTGCCCTATCTCTTACATCTAATCTGTTTTATCCTATCAGATGAGTTGGCTGCATCCAAAATGCCTGTTGGGAATGGTCTTTGGTCCATGCAAGCATCTAAATTGTACCTAAGGATTTTTTTGTTTTGTTTTGTTTTTTGTTTTGTTTTGGGGTTTTTGTTTGTTTTTGTTTGTTGTTTTTTTTTCAGAATGCTATCTTGCCTGGGAATGGCATTATTCAGTTTATCGGAATAGATGTTCCCTTAAAAATTCCTAGTGAGGTCTTAGTGCTACATAATTAATAGTATCACTAAGGAACAAGTCATAGTGCTCAACTGAGAAAAGATTATAATTTCTGCCTTACAAGTCAGCAAGCTAAAATCCATAGGCCCAAATTCTCAGAACTTTGTGGGACTTAGTCAACTTTATAGTGAGCTTTTGTTCACCTCCAAGAAATAAGCTTTGTCAAAAGGGAAGATTAGGGCAGGGGAATGGTGTTCATCCTAATGTTCATCCATGGGGCTGGTAGCAAAGAATTACACTGCTCATTAGCATGGAGTAGTGCAGGCCTCCTGGGTAGACTTCATCTATGTATCAGCATTGCTGCTACATTCTCATTTCCCCCAGCCAAATCTCTTCATCTCTACAGTTCTATGGTATACTTATTGAATAAAGCTGATAACACATTTAAGGTTTTCAGATGGAACTGTGACATGAAGGATAGCCATGGACCTCACCCTTGTTATAAAAATAATTGACATTTTTTCACAGCAAATGCATAGCTTATAGACAGCTTTTCATCCTCACTGCAATTGCTTAACTTTTACAAGTTTCAATAACTGTTATATCTTTTGTATATGTGTAATTCTGCTAAATGAAACAAATACACTATGACAGAATTGGTTTCTAATGTCAAACTCAATGTCAAAATTTCTTTACAGAGAGGGTGGTTAGACATTGGAATGGACTGCCCAGGGAGGTGGTTGAGTCCCCATCCCTGGAAGTGTTTAAAAACCATGTAGATGTGGTGCTGGGGGACATGGTTTAGGGACCCTGGCAGTGTAGGGTTAATGGTTGGACTTGATGATCTTAAAGGTCTCTTCCAGACAAATGATTCTGTGATTCAACTGGAAAACCAGGAGGGAGTACCTGTGTAGCAGTAGTCAGGTCCTCTCTCTTCTCTACTGCTCTGCTGAACTAGCACTTTGTAAAGAGTCTGTTGCCAAAGGACAAATGATTTTTTCATACTATGGACATACTGTGTTTTTTAGAACAGAGACACAAAGGTAAGAATTAGTGGGGTGGGAATGTGGTCTTCCAGAAACAGGATTCCAGTACCATCTGCTGGTAGGAGAAACATGGATTTAGCTGGACATGCCCCCTCAAATCTGTATTCTCTCTGTGCAAGGCAGTTCAGTGTATTTTTAATTAATCACTCACGTCAGTCAGCGATGCTCTGCTAACACCAGTCATATCTTAACAAATGAGCTCCTCACACTTTTCATAAATATTTTATCTATCAGATTCAGCAAGAGTGGCCCAGTTTTCAGTAAGGCAATACTTGGTCCAGACATGAAGGTCCTATCTGAGTAACAGCATAAGCATGGTGAGCTTATGTCTCATATCAGTGTCTGGGAAAGGGCAAACAGTTCTGCAACATGAAAATTTGGGGCGATATGATTCCCTTCTGGTAGATGCAACACAAAGAATTTATTACTTGACTGGATATTCTTTGTCCTGGAAATGCAGACAGATCCTCAAGGGATCAGTTCTCAAAATATTGATGGACTAGTGGCTGTCTGCAGAGCATTTGCTAATGTTAGTTGATCTTGTGGGCCATGGTTCTGCAAAGCACATCTTTAATTTTACACTTTGCTCCCATCCCATTGAATCCAATATTTGCAGAGTTTACTGTTGAGCTGAGGTCATATTTCTGGATCTTTTCCTGACCTTGGCTCCAAAAGTAATTCTGGCTTAGTCTAGAGTGCAGCTGTGAGTCTCTGCAGAGACACTCAAGCTGTCTTTAATAGGGCTAGCATAGACACAGGCAGGGATTCACATGTTTCATCATAAGCTTCAACATCAATACCTGAACTAATTGCTAAAATTAGTTCAAACTCTCTGTGTGTGCTACAACCATGTTTCTGACAGATCTAGCTGATAAAGCACATTATCTTCTTAGTTATTTTCTGAACTGACATTTATAAAAATCCTTTTTGAAAATGCATATGATGACAGGAGCTTATATTATGGAAAAGTAATATGGTATCAGTAATACCGTATATAGTACTAAAATACAGGTTCCTCTTTATATTGCATATTTTTAATAAAGATTGCATATTGTTAACAAATCTAGGCCTTTTAAATGCACTTTCTTTAGTAAGGTTCAGTTTTCTGTAATAGTATGAAAGGTCTTCAGGTGGTTGTATTGTTTGCTTATCTAGTACAAAAGATGTTACAAGATAAATACCCTTCATTACTCTTCATTGCAGCTTTCATACATTAAGACTTTAACAGTTTGTTATCATACAATGAAAAGCAAGATATCTAATAACAGTTTTTAGATTTTTTTTGCATTTTTCTCTAATGAAAATTAATACTAATTTTCTTTAATATCTATACATTCAAATTATACATGCTGAATGAACTATGTCTATTGGCTAGATAGCCTATGTAACACTTGGTACATTTAATGAAAAATACTACTTACTTTTTTACAGTATCATAGTTGTCAAACATTAACTTCACAAGTTTAATGAAAAACACAGGGATAACTTACAAGGACTATTGATGATAAAACATCCTTATTCTCCATGTGAACACTGTTTCAGTCTTTAAATATTAGTATACTGCAGATTTATTACTATTATACTTCGAATTAAATTATCTTTGTTATATTAAAATAAACCATTAATTAAAGTGCTGTTCTGCTTATGGCTGTAATTCTCTGAAACTTTTAGCTAAAACTCCTCAAGTCTTCAGGCTTCTCTTTATATGACAAAAAGCCTTAATGGATTCTCACACAGTCCAGCATCCCATTCAGACTTCTGATGACTATGTTGGCAAATTCAGATGTGCCATAAGGGGATTTGGGGTGCAGTTTTATGTTCAATTTAATCTGATGTAACCTACTTTCCCTCCTCTGTCCCCACTCATGTATTCCTACCCCTCCCTCACAAAGCATCTGCAGATCATGTGAATGTGTGGTGAGTTGATATGGAAACTAACCACACACAAGAAAAAAAATAAAATATTTGTTTTCTGCTGGTTTCACAAACAGACCTGTTTCTTCAAGGTGATTTTTAGATCTGATGCAAGGGGTGACTGAGTGTGGGAATGGACTAGTCCTATGTATCTTCTGTCATTGGCTGCCCGCTGTGGCAGTGGGGTAAGGGTAATGGGATGTTACATCTCTGTTTATTTCACTTTATCATCTCAGTCTCCCATATTTGTTGCTTCATTCTACCTGCCACAGCATATGACACACAGAGAATGCCAGTAAGGATCAAAAACCTAGAAATGATGTTAAGTTACTAAAGTAAGGGGCCCAAGCATGCTCTTTCTCACACATCCATAGTAAAAGCTGCAAAAGAACCTGCCCTCTCTGCAGCCACAGTGATAAGAAAGGGATACTAGAGGAAGAAATGAGTTGTAAAATATTGAAATCTACACACAAATGACTTCTTCTACTGGCTGGACTCCATGGTTGCTGCTCATAGCAATGAAGACCTGGCTATGGCCAGCCTTTCCACTGCTTTTGGTCAGCATTAATGAAGTAAATGTATCTTTGACACATGCAGCTCTGATGCAGACAACATACAGATATAAGGTAACCTTTAACCAAGACAAGGGTTGGTGAGAAACAAGTGTCCTATGGTTGCTAAGGATTTTAAAAATAGAAGGTTTGAAAGGACTTATTTTCATCATTCACTTTAAAAGCAAGTGAAATGCATGCTCAGACTGCATGAGAACTTTAAAGGGAAAAAAAGGCAATTCATAGCCGTTAAAGCTGTCATCTGGCAAAGAAATCATTAACTTGAGAGGCTGAAAAGATAACAAATATCTGCTGAGATTCATTAACTAGGAAATTTTATTCACTGCTGCACAGCTGGGATTGTTTTTTAAATGGTCTTGGTATTGAAGGGGACACTCATCTACTTCCAGATATCTGTTCCAACGGCAGGAGTGTCACGATGTATTCAAAGCCCCTTGGCTGTACTTCTAGAAGCTTTTTCACTAATTATTCAAAAATTACATATTTTAGGTTTCTACTTCTCTTCTGAAATGAAGCATTGTAATTGTTTCCCCCAAATTTTGAGGTTTCCACAGATTTTATTAGGTATTAGCCCACTTTATCTGTACCTCTGGACTCTAACTAGCTACACTAGTAACATTTCTGCTCTTACTGCTATTTTACTCATACTCATTTGGAAACATTCCCAATAGGCAGTCCAGGTAACAGACCTCTGATGCTGATCTCTGAAGTGAAGCCCAGGGTAAGCTACTGATTTAATGAGTTTCCAGGTTTTCCATGTTGTCACTAAGCATGAAGATGAGCCGCCAGCATCCTTCCAGCTACACAACTGCTGGCTGCAAATACCTGGTTTAACTCATGAATGCACTCTGCCTGTTTGTCATTAATAAGCCAAAGACAGCCTTCTACTTGGACTGCTGCTGGAGGAGTCTAGAGAAAAGACACTGTCTAGTTTGTTATGGGTTACTCAAAACAGTCCAAGTGGATAGTTTGAAGCAGACCTGCTTACTGATGATGCTTAATTGGAGGGGAGAGAACCAATGTGCTCTGCTGCGGCCATGAAGCTGAGAGATGGTCACCTGCAGCTCTTCAGCAAGGGCAATCAACAAAACCAGGTCCAGATGAAGAAGGACTATCTGTAGGCAGCCCACATCATGCTGCACATATCACTTGTAGGTAGGGCAGGCAGATCACTGGCAGTCTTGGCTACCTTGGATTTCTTGCCACTGTGCAGGACAGTGGAGTTAAGCCACAGAAGTTTTTTGAGAGGGGGAAACTGTTTAGATACAAAGCTCACACATCACTGCTTGCACAGGAAAATTCACTTCAAAAATTATGCTTATGTATTTATGCCCATAGAACTCCCCATGTGAATGCAGAATGAGGTCACAAACACAGTCCAGACCTTTGCTGTGGTGGTTGGGAATATGACGAGAAACACTGTGAAAAACTCAGGTGATTCCTGCTTGATTTTGCTTGTCTGGTGAGAAGGACTAACAACAAAAGTGAAGTTTTCCTGGTCTGACCTATGTTCTCAAAGAAGTTGTACCTAATGGCCTCTTCCACATGCAGCTGAATAGATAGCCCAAAATCTACTTTAAATGCCTTTTCAAAAGCAATATTTTTACCAAAAACCTCACCATCCCCTAAACCTTCCTCATCATAATAATGTGAGTAAAAGACAAGTGCAGTCCAATTTCTTACACTTGTGCTTACTGAGAGTAGCACCTCTGGGGCTACTGACAAGCATGAGGGGGCTTTTCTTTGCAAAGTGGTTATTTTGCAGTACAGACCAGAACATTTCCTGTATTGCCCTTATTGAAAAAATGCTCTCAATTTAGTTTGAGGGTAACACTTGCCCATGACAGGGTGGGGGCTGTAAGAGGGAAGCAAGGCAGTGGTGGAGCTTGCTGCTCCCCGAGGCTAGCAAGATGAGAGGGGACAGGATGCCACCACCACTTCTTGTTGCAGCAGCCACATACAAGTGGACATTTTTCCACAAGAATTGATCTGGGACCTGGCAAAGCTGTGGTATTTGTTCAGCAGTACCAGGGCACTTAGGACTTTGGAGATGTGGGCAGAGACTCCTTGGGGTGAAAAAGAGCACATTACACTTCAAGCTATTACACTGAAGCTTTGTTGAGTACTTGATTCTTACCAGGTTTTCACCTCAGCATGGGGTGTGAGTCACTTCTTCTAGAGACACTCTAAAGTAGCATCACCACTATCTGACCTTCTCACTCTCTCAAGATCTGGCCAAGATCACTTTTGCTTTCACTGCGGGGGTGAAAGAGCTAGAGAGTATCAAGTGTCTCTTCTTCACCTTATCAGTCCCCTGTGATCCCTCTTAAAATATGTTTGCAAAAGTTTTTTTTATGAGCAGCTAGTTGGGAGTAGGGGAACCTCATCCACTTAAGACACATACTTAAACCTCTGACTTGCCCTAATTATCTGCTACTTTCACTCAATGAGGAAAGACTCACTAAATTTGATTTGTGCTCTTACACAGTGTCCATCCCTGTGGTGTCTCAGTTTCCTCTCACTTCCTCCTCTAAGACTCCTGCTGGGTGAGTGTTCAGAAGCAACTGTGACTTGTATTCCTAATCAGACATAAAATAGGAGAAGAACTGTTTATAAAACATCATTTCTGTATGTCCTGTGGATGCTTCTGCATTGCAAATCTGCAAATTACTGTACAGTGGTTGATTATTGATTCTGCTGTTTGAAATTCAAACCTCTGCTCTTAGAATGTCTGACAGTACTTGACACAAAATGATTGCATAGCTATAAATTTCACTCATTTTACTACTTTTTTAATTAACCCACAGAATTTAATAAAATACTGAGAAGTGATTTCACAAGAGGGTTACAGAACCTGAAAACAGGAGGAGGAATTTTCCTTTACTAGCTTGTGCAGGATTTAGATAACTTCTGGATTAGCCTGTTAAATTTGATTTAGGTCCTGATTCAACAGAGCATTGTAGTACTGCTTACTTTGTTGAAATAAACAGGAATGGATCTGAATACAGAGATCATTACATGTTGGTGGATAAGATTTTAAAAGATATTTAAATGTTTAACTCACTAAGCACCTTTAAAAATCTGTCTTTAAATACCTTGCTGATTTAGGGCCCTAATTCCCATTAAAGTCTCTGTAGGCTGGATTCTCCAGTTTGCCAAGTTCATTTGTTCCCTTTTGACTTCCTCCTGAGGTTTCCCTTGATCAGCTAATGTATGTCGAAATACACCTTGTTCTGTCTGCAGCTCACATTTAAAGTACACTCATTAAACACGTTGGCTAATGCGTTATTAAAGAAACACCTTTTATCCTTCTCTAATCATATTCTTAGTACATCTCTCATGATGCAATATGTGCTGGGTACATTTCAAAGCTGTGTAATTGTGTCCTACAGCATCATGATGTAACAGGCTTCTCAAGTATCATCTTTCCATGTGTGAGAAGGGCTGGGCTGGTTTATAGGATGAGAGCATATTTGATACGTTGGCAATGAGCAAAGGAAGAGGTTGGTGGCAATGTTGTTGGAAGGTCACGGTTGGTTATGGTCCAGTGCTCTTTCCAGAGCAGCTGCCCCACTACTAAGGATATCATGTAGAACAAGTTGACCAGGTACTCACATCTCATGGACTTACAAGGCTGCAAAAGCCTGAGACAGAGACCTAAAGGGTAAAGGGAGCACAGGGAGAGCAGTTGTGTCTCTGCACAGCCCCTGAAGTAGCAGCTCCTCGGTAGGATAGCACACACTACCAGAAGGCCTGGTAACCCTGGTCTAATACAGGGGAAGATGTGCTGTCAGGCCTGGGTGACACAAGAGAGTACACCCATCACTCTGCAGTGCCAGCAAGGTGTCACAGCCTGAGTATCCCACCCCCCCGGGAAATCTCTGCCTGACAGTCTCACCCCTCAGTGCCTGAGCCTTATTGCTGAGCTCTGGGAGGAATGTAAGTGCTTCATTGACCACGGGGTTGAATTTCACCAGGATTAAATCCCTTTGAAAACCTAAACTGGCTGGTTGATGAGCTACACAGAAATGCTTCCTGTCTACTGTATTACCATCTCTAAATTTCACCCTTTCTGAAACACAAAGCAGTCATGGAGGGATTTCAGACCGTGTGGCAGATAACACTGAAAGAAACATTATCCTTCTATAACAGGAACAGTTCAGTTGATTTAAGTCATGTTTGGCTGAAGGAATCTCCATCAGCTTTAGTCTCTCATGCTAAAACTTAGCATAAACATGATTGCATATTATCAAACTACAGAAAAACAGATCTGTGAGAGATATGTTCAACAGAGTCACAACTGCACAGAATCTACCACCTCTCTGCATTTGTGCCATTTATCAGTATTTAATACAAATATAAACACTGGAACAAAAGGGAAGAAGAAAACCTCACAGGACATGACTTCCAATTACCAGGGGGTCATATCCCCCACTGTGATTTACTATTGGAAAAACATGCAAAAGATGATTGAACATTACACTCTCATCTCCCCCTGCTGCTAGTAGCATTACGAAGGGGCTGCTCTGGACCCCTTGGGGAGATGGGGAGAAAGGATCAGGCAATTACATGCAGTGCCACATAATAACAGTGATTCATAACCTCATGGCACTAAACTCACTGGGCCAGATCTTTAGCTAGTGCCCGCTGGTGTAGCTTCATTGACTTCAGGAGGGAGATGCTGATTTACATCAGCTGCAGATCTGGCCCATTTACTTTTTCTCTTTAAGAAAGCAATAAACTATACAGAGGGAGAGCAGGATGTGCAGCGCTCCACGCAGCAGCCTGATGGGTTTCTGCAGAGGAATGATAATATCTGAGAGCTACTGACTACTTCTGCTAAATAAGATCAGGTTATAATGCCCCTTGTGCCCCACAAGGTGGTCTAAACTCTGACATTTACTATTTTGGACTTTGAGTACCTAAAGTAGCTGGAGTGATTTTAGTTATAGTTAAGCTCCACAGAGAAGGCAAGGACAAATCACTTTCTATACAGCTCTAGGAATAGGTTCTTGCTGCCAGCAATGTAATCTGGAGGTGCTGACATCCCCAATATTAGAGAAAGCTTCCTCAGTCTGATCACTTTCTTACCTTGATTTGCCTTGGTCTGAGTTGGTTTAAGGGAAGAGACCAGGGGTCCTTGTGGCTTAGTCCACCTCCAGCAATTACCTGAAGTATGATCTTTAAGAAGTCCTTCCATAGTCCTATGTGTCTGACTCCCTCAGTTCTTGAGAAGATTTTCTTTCCTTTCTGTGATTGCCTGGGAATTTTCCAGCTTCTTAGGAAGAACAAGCAGCCCCTCTCTAACAAGACCCAGGCCAGACACAGCTGTTCCTCCTTTTGAGCTGAGACCACACACAATTCACACCTGCCCTGGGGCAGAAGATTTAGCAGGAGGGTCTTGGTACTTCGGGGGTACTAAGGATCTGGAGTCTATGCAGCTGTGACAGGAATATTGCTGCTGTAGGAAGAAGGTGGCTTGTGATGGGAGCACCCGGGCCCTGGGACCCGCAGGCTTTACTCACGCCATTTGGCAGAGTCTGGAGCAAGGAATTTTTAATGGCAGGGTTTAAGAATGTTAGCAGATTGTACTTAGCTTGTTCTTGCTTTTGCTAGCTGAAGCAGGCAGTAATTTAATTAGGTGTGTGGCTTACAGCTAACTCTTGCATGCCTATCTATTGCATACCATGCAGCCCAGTGCAGGAGGGTGGGCTGGCCCTGGGAAAGGTTGCTGGGAAGTCATTCTGACCTGTGCTGACCCACATGTGACTGCCAGGGCCTGGATTCACAAGTGGGGATTACATTCAAGGACACAATAGTTTCCTCCCTTTGACCAGTCTTGATGTGGTTTCAGGACTATGTAACTAACATGTCTGCTTAATTTTTTTTCTTTTTATGTGGCTTCCTGTTCCAGTCCCTCTGTCTCTTGTGCAATGTTGTAAGCTCCTCAAGGCAGGGACAGTGGCTTTATATACCTTTGCTAAATGCTAATACACTCATCACATTGCTGCCTAGTGAGCAGGACTGCTGTAGTGTGAGCTGGCTTCAAAACTCACCTCTGAGCTCTGTCTCACTTTCTCAAAGACTGAGGCAATGCTGGGGTTGTAATTTCGGTGCCTATACTGATGTACTGGAGTGAATTGTGCTGATTTGATCTGTACTGCAGTAGCACCTGAAGGGAAAAAAAGCAGGAAGAACAAAACTTGGTATTGTTAGCTCTACACTTACTAATCTCTTTTTTTTTTTCCCCTTCTCATTAAAACCTCCATCAACTTGGAAATCTTAATACTTTAAAACAGCTAACTTTGGGCTCTTTCAGTTGCTCCCCTTTTTGTATTCATGCTTTTAGGCATCAGTGCCTTTCCTTTGCCACCCGCCTATGCTGCAAACTCATGAAACTTTAGGTTTTATTTTAATGAAGAGCAAGACTATCCAGAATCATGTGACTCCAGGAGCTAAGTGATCAAAGAAAAAGCATACACAACACCAAGAGAAAGGTCCCATTTTTGTCACATTAACATTTGCTGCTGCTAGAGAAGTCCTAGGGAAGAATTAGACCCACGTTAGAGACAGAGCCTGGGAAATGGTGGTTCCAAGATTTTTTTTGCGTCATATATCAGTTGCCTCAAAAATTAACCTTCTTCATGACATTTTGCAGCATAGAAAAGCTATTATTTCCATTCACAGGTGGGGAACTGGGACACAGACACCAATAACAACTTGCCCAAAGTCTCTCAGGCAGTCCACAGAAGAGAAAAAACATATAAGTCTGAATCCTAGGTCAGAATACTCATCTGTGGGCCATTCCTCCTCACTTTTGAAGCAAGCTGGAGAAAGTGTTGGTAACACCATGTTAGTCTCTGCAGGCTGAGTTGCTAGTGTAAGGAAGAAGTCAAATGTGTGGCTATCTGGAGGTATTTGCAATACTAAAACTGCTGAGGCTTGAAAGTTGAGCTTTTTCCCGTGTGATTGCTGCTGCTTCATTTTCTGGTCATGGTGGAAACAGCCTTTCTGGTTCTTAATGGAATTAGTAAAACATCCAAACATTTCATAACTTCAATGGCTGTAGAAGTGGGAGAAACTCCAGCTGGTAGGAGTAGAGATGGCTCCTAGTTTTCCAAAACAGTTTGCCCTTTCTTTATTGAGCTGTTTTATTTTATTTTACTAACCTGCTGTCTTCTCTCTGTTTAAGTCTGGACAGAAGGAAAGGAGCACTGGAATGAGCTCCCAAGAGAGATTGTGGAGTCTCCTTTTTTTTTCAAGAACCACCTAGATGCATTCCTGTGTGACCTGTGATAAATTATAGTATATGGCATGGTCCTGCTCTGCAGGGGGTTGGACTTCAAGATCCTGTGATCCTGTGAAAGGAGAGAGCAGGTAAGTAGAGGTGAAAAATCATCGTATTAAGAAGCATCCAACAAATGAGTAGAGATAAGGCAAATTGCAACTCCTTTGACTCTGAAGACAGGGCTCTTCTCAATACTGACCTGTACTGAATCTTGCATTTGTGCTTTTCTGCAGCCAGTAAAGACTACAAGTCTCTCAGCCAAACTGAGGCTTGTTCCTGCCTTCTCATCTTCTTTTGTTGCCTCTTCCCTCATTCTTGGCCACTTGCTCACAGAGCTCCAGCCTCAATAAGGGACCCCTCCCCTACTTGTTTATAGAGGGCAATATCCCTTTCTATACACAATTCCCTTTGAAGAAAACAGTCTATTTAAAAACTACCTGGCTTATGTGCACAGCAAGCCTCCTTTCCTACAGGATGAGCACCCAGATCAACATATGCCTGACTTTTTTTCTCCCAGCTTTGTACATACATTAAATATACTGCTAAAAGCATGTGTCCACTGCATTTCTGTCTATGCCCATGGATTAGATGAGTATCCTATTTCTTTGCATCATGGAGAATTAAATTGTTATTATTTTGTAAAAATTAATTTCTTATGTATTTCTGGACAGACAGTAAATAACTAATGAATCCATGATGTAGTGAAAGATGGGAAGTTGTAGTGACTAGGCATTGAGCCCGAATTTAGGAATGCTGTGCTCTGTGTTCCTCCCATCCTACTAAGTCATCTGCATATTCTTTAGTAAATCACATAGAGTGAAGGAATATCTTCCAAATCACCTGTAAATGCAGTACCTTCCCCAGTGCATTCACTTCCTATCTGCATGGCTTCTTCTCTCTTTGCAAGCAGTCTGTATGATGAAGCCTATATTCTGGTTTCACAAAATCCAGTGTGGGAGTCTTTTGGTTTTGTCTGAGGCAATCCTTGCAGGCTGTCACTGTGGGACAGGCAAGTCTGGTCCCAGAAGCAGCTTTAGGCCACCCTTTACAGACCAGTGCAAACACAGCCGTTAAATTTTTCCATTTGTAAAACAGGAATAACATCTCTCAAAATCATTGTGGTACTTTTTGGGGAAGTCTTTACTTGTCCTTGGTGTATCTTTCTCTGCATTTTGGGAACATTTGTGGGTGGGGAGAGGAATTCTGTACAGTATGACAGAGTGTGATGATGGATAGCAGAAATGGACTCAGTATTGCAAAGTGCCTTGGGAGCCTGTTGATGAAAGGCAAGATGCAAGTGCAAAATATTATTATTCTAATGATGCCCAACTCTTGCTGAGCTGTGCCTTGTGGAAGTGTGTGAACTTTGGAGCATGCCCTGATGAATGTGAACCATGACAGCTCTCAGGAGATGCAGGGGATGCTGGCAACAGCTTAATCAATTATGACAGCAATGCTAAGATCTGTCCAGATTAGAGCACTTCAAAACCAGAAAGCCTCAGGCTTCTCTGTCTAGGTTTTTGCAAGTGGGACAATGAAGGAAATGGATTGACTGAGGTCCTTTGAAATGCAGTAATACTAGCATCTGCTGGCTTAAATGCAAGACCAGACAGATAGTGTTTTATCATCTAAAGACACGGTATGGTACAGGAGGCAGTGCTGAGTTTTACAGTTATGCCTGGCTGTGAATGGGATAGATACAATGTTTCCCTGGGAGAAGGGTGGGTTATCTCAAATGTGTTCTTGTAAAATATGACAGGAAAACAAAAGGAAAACATCACATAGAAAAGATCGATTGGGCAATGAGTAACTGCAGAAACATCAGGTCAAGGGAGGATATTTTCTGTTAGGTATCAAATTATCCTCTTCCTTTCTAAGTCAAATTGACCCATTTGAGGAACCAATAGGCAAGTTAAAGCCTCTCAGCCAGAGTGAGAGCTCTCAAGTGTGTGTGCAGTGTGAATCTCAAGTAAACACAGCACTAGAACACGAAGAGTTATGAGAGCACAATGAATTAGATGAGCGTGCATGTGTTTACCCAAGAGAAATGAGCAAACTGAAACAGGTGAGACTCAAAATTGCCAAATCAGCAAATAGGAATAAATACATTACTATTGCAACAGTGTTTCCTAAATATTGTCCTTAGAAACATGTAACAGACAAGCTGCTCAACTGAATGGAGTATTCAGATATGTGGATATTTCAGGGTATATTAAGCTGATCATCTCACTTGGAAGCGCCCAGTCCTTTTAAAGGCCTTCATAGGTAGCTGCTCAATGAGTTGCCCATGCATTGTATGGAGCTTCTTGTTTCACACTGGCAGGAGTGGCTGTCTTCAGGGCCATGTCCTACACAGTAGTTCTGTTGCACAACGACGAGCCAAACCACCAGATCCCCTTTGGCCACAGAGCCCAACCCTATTTTCTTTAGCTGCTTCTGATAACCAGACCCTTCCTCCTGCCAGTGCATGGCCTGCTCTTGTTCTTAGCAATAGGAAATGCCAATCAAGCATTCAGGAATGATCCTGAGCCATGCAGTACGTTGCCACTATTTGCCCTGTAGCCAGGCTGTGCCACTTACATCTTCAGTGATGCATGGCAGCGTTTTTGCAAAGCAGTGATTCCCTCTCTGCTGGTGTCACCTACGGCATCACTCCGTCACTGCCTGATGTACCAGAGATGGAGACAGGACTAAAGCATGCAGGTCTTGTGCTTGGCATGTGAAATCTGGCAGGTCTTGCACAGCCCTGTGACAAGAGTGAGAGATGGAAACAAATGAACATGTAGCTGTACAATTACAAGCTGGGCTTGTTCAGGAAGCAATGCAATCTGACTCTTGAGGGAAGAGCAGCTTTGCCAAAACACTTCCACTGCTCCCTCTATTCCAGGGTTAATTCCTGGTCTGAACCGAGAGCATCACAGCAGACCTGTGGTTTTGACAGCCCTGCATACACTGCAGGAGAGCTCACGCAACAAAGACATGCTAATTGCCTGTTACTATACCATGTTGGGGTGGATTAAGCACAGGATTATCAGTGCAGTCCTGGCTTCAAATGCTGCTTTGGAGGTTGGTAGCTGGCCAGTTTACAGCTCTTCCTCTGTGTTAAGTGGGACTCTGGGGAGCAACCATTTGTTTTTGGCTTTTGTTGTGTTTGGTTTCTTTTTTCTATTTCTTCAGGAAAATGGGGATCAATAATACTCATTCACTTCAGCAAAGCCCCTTGAAGTCAGCCCTTGAGCCATGCTGGGGGAGTGAGGAGTGTCATGCGTTGCTGTGGGCTTGCAGTCTGCCGCCCATAAAACCTAAGCCACAGCAGGAGAAAACAGCATCAAATGTGGTTTATTTGCCATTCTTCTATAAAGCATTGTCAACCTTCCTTCATATACTGTTCGCAGTGACTTTCTGTGCTTTGTTCACATCCTAGTTTAGATAGGGCTGGTTTTACTGCCATGAAGGGCCCCTGGTATGAACACAAGCAGCTAGAACAGCATGGATGATTGGTAGATCAGAGCACATCATCAGAGACCCCAGTCCATGGACAACAAAGGGACATAAGTCAAAGTGTTAGGCAGATGGCCAACTGTGAGTGCCTGACTTTGATGTTGTAATTCCTTCTTCCTCTTCACTGCAAAGAGAGGCACAGTCTGGCAGTCCTAAATACTAGTCAATGAATCACCTACTTAATGACTGTAATAGGCAGCCAGAACACAGTACACAGACTTGTGGGGTCTGTCCAGCATCTACTTGCTTGTCTGTAAGCCCACATTTAGAAATAATAATTGACCTCTGATTCATAGGGTCAGTACTTCTATATACCTGCATTTTTATGATGAAAAGGGAAAAGTGTTTTCTTCATGGGGTTTAATCTACAAAGAGGAGAGTTGGACAATTGTTGGACTGGCACTAAGGGAATAAGAAGGGTGTAATTTAAAAGCAGAATAATCTTGAAAGGGTTTTTTCCTTTTATTTTTCTCTTTTTTATTTTTTTTTCAACCTTGCTGTTTTACAATTCAGTAATCACTTTTGAATTTGTTGCCAGTGTGAGAGAGGTTTTCATTATTTACCCAAAAGCCAGCTGCCGCCCAGCTGATTAGTATAAAAGAGTAACTAATTTTTAATTTCCACCATGAGTAGGAAGCTTTGCAAACTCTGCTCAGTCATTAATGAAGTGCACAGACCACTATTGTTATGGTTTATGACCCTTCAGGTTGGCTGGAGGTTATCTCCATAGACACGTCTGTATAGAAAAGCCCAGAGCCTCTTTCCTTAGCATCTATTAAATCATGGTGTCTTCTCTTTGTCCTAACATACTTGTTTACTTCCTAACTTGGGATCTGGCATCATGACTTCTTAAAGCAACTTCTACCATCATTACCACTCTGCCTTCCTTGCTTCTGACATGAAGTTAGTAATTACAAAGACTTGCTGCTTGCTACCACCTTCCACAGAGGTCAGAGAGGGTACACAGATTCTTCCCTGGAAATCATGGTCTCTGGACGGGGCTAAAAATGCAGTTTTTATAAGAAGAAGCAATTCCTTTCTGGTCCCGGCACCCAGTTTTTCTTCCTGTTGATTCCATGGAGTGGGGAATAGGGAAGAGAGCTACACTACTAGGTTTGTTGTCTTTGCTCTTGCCCATTGATGACCACACTCCCTGAATGCTGAGCTGAAAGGGTGTTACTGTGTCCTTTCCCCCTAACTCATTTCTATCATTCATTACCTGGTCTGTCTCTCACAGACATAATTACAGAGATGAGTTTGTACATAGCTCTGGAAGCTAGATAGCTTTGGGAAGACCACTGGGTTTGAGTTCTCTGGGGTAGTATGATGTTGTGGACATAGATTTATTAATTCATTTCAAAAATTACTAAGCCAAACCATCCTCTCGGTGTTAATGAATCTGGTTGTAAAGATGTTATAGCCTCCAGAAGAAGTGTGAACACCTCATTCTTGCCCAGTGGTATTGCAGTGTGCTCTCTTATTTTTTTGCTCCTGGATTTCCACCAATTCCACAAAAATAAATAGCTCCACAGAGAACAAGAGGACTGCAGGAGGGTCAGCAAGTTCTGATGGGCATTTTGCAGCCCATCTGGCCTGTATCAGCATAAAAAAAGATACCTGTATCAGCGTAAAAAAGGTATCTATATCAGCTGAAAAGTATTTAAACATTAGGTCTGGCATCCCAGAGCAGCAGTTGCATGGAAATGGTGAGCTGAGGAAGAAATTCAGACTGCTTCAGGAAGGTCTGTGAGGTGAAAGGTGGCCTTTGTTTAAGAGCACTAAGTNCAGTCTGCCGCCCATAAAACCTAAGCCACAGCAGGAGAAAACAGCATCAAATGTGGTTTATTTGCCATTCTTCTATAAAGCATTGTCAACCTTCCTTCATATACTGTTCGCAGTGACTTTCTGTGCTTTGTTCACATCCTAGTTTAGATAGGGCTGGTTTTACTGCCATGAAGGGCCCCTGGTATGAACACAAGCAGCTAGAACAGCATGGATGATTGGTAGATCAGAGCACATCATCAGAGACCCCAGTCCATGGACAACAAAGGGACATAAGTCAAAGTGTTAGGCAGATGGCCAACTGTGAGTGCCTGACTTTGATGTTGTAATTCCTTCTTCCTCTTCACTGCAAAGAGAGGCACAGTCTGGCAGTCCTAAATACTAGTCAATGAATCACCTACTTAATGACTGTAATAGGCAGCCAGAACACAGTACACAGACTTGTGGGGTCTGTCCAGCATCTACTTGCTTGTCTGTAAGCCCACATTTAGAAATAATAATTGACCTCTGATTCATAGGGTCAGTACTTCTATATACCTGCATTTTTATGATGAAAAGGGAAAAGTGTTTTCTTCATGGGGTTTAATCTACAAAGAGGAGAGTTGGACAATTGTTGGACTGGCACTAAGGGAATAAGAAGGGTGTAATTTAAAAGCAGAATAATCTTGAAAGGGTTTTTTCCTTTTATTTTTCTCTTTTTTATTTTTTTTTCAACCTTGCTGTTTTACAATTCAGTAATCACTTTTGAATTTGTTGCCAGTGTGAGAGAGGTTTTCATTATTTACCCAAAAGCCAGCTGCCGCCCAGCTGATTAGTATAAAAGAGTAACTAATTTTTAATTTCCACCATGAGTAGGAAGCTTTGCAAACTCTGCTCAGTCATTAATGAAGTGCACAGACCACTATTGTTATGGTTTATGACCCTTCAGGTTGGCTGGAGGTTATCTCCATAGACACGTCTGTATAGAAAAGCCCAGAGCCTCTTTCCTTAGCATCTATTAAATCATGGTGTCTTCTCTTTGTCCTAACATACTTGTTTACTTCCTAACTTGGGATCTGGCATCATGACTTCTTAAAGCAACTTCTACCATCATTACCACTCTGCCTTCCTTGCTTCTGACATGAAGTTAGTAATTACAAAGACTTGCTGCTTGCTACCACCTTCCACAGAGGTCAGAGAGGGTACACAGATTCTTCCCTGGAAATCATGGTCTCTGGACGGGGCTAAAAATGCAGTTTTTATAAGAAGAAGCAATTCCTTTCTGGTCCCGGCACCCAGTTTTTCTTCCTGTTGATTCCATGGAGTGGGGAATAGGGAAGAGAGCTACACTACTAGGTTTGTTGTCTTTGCTCTTGCCCATTGATGACCACACTCCCTGAATGCTGAGCTGAAAGGGTGTTACTGTGTCCTTTCCCCCTAACTCATTTCTATCATTCATTACCTGGTCTGTCTCTCACAGACATAATTACAGAGATGAGTTTGTACATAGCTCTGGAAGCTAGATAGCTTTGGGAAGACCACTGGGTTTGAGTTCTCTGGGGTAGTATGATGTTGTGGACATAGATTTATTAATTCATTTCAAAAATTACTAAGCCAAACCATCCTCTCGGTGTTAATGAATCTGGTTGTAAAGATGTTATAGCCTCCAGAAGAAGTGTGAACACCTCATTCTTGCCCAGTGGTATTGCAGTGTGCTCTCTTATTTTTTTGCTCCTGGATTTCCACCAATTCCACAAAAATAAATAGCTCCACAAAGAACAAGAGGACTGCAGGAGGGTCAGCAAGTTCTGATGGGCATTTTGCAGCCCATCTGGCCTGTATCAGCATAAAAAAAGATACCTGTATCAGCGTAAAAAAGGTATCTATATCAGCTGAAAAGTATTTAAACATTAGGTCTGGCATCCCAGAGCAGCAGTTGCATGGAAATGGTGAGCTGAGGAAGAAATTCAGACTGCTTCAGGAAGGTCTGTGAGGTGAAAGGTGGCCTTTGTTTAAGAGCACTAAGTCCCTCCACAGCCACAACCTGTTGATTTTTTTTTTAATTTCTTTTTTCTTGGTGAGAGCTTTGAAAAGTACTTTTTGTCATTAAAATAATTCATAGTCCTTTAGATGTGGGACTTTAATAAATAAGATACTTTTTTTGTTTGGTTGTTTTGTTTTTTTTTACCCCTGCCAGTAATATGCTAATTTTTTTTTCCACAAGAAATAAGTGACAACCCCAGAAATTTTTGAAGGGAATTTTTACTTTGTAAAAAAATTGAAATCTTTCTTTGCTGAAGACAAGACACACAAAAAGCAGAGAAGGGCTTGACTGCAGGTTCCTAGGAAACAAAAAATACATTTTTCCTGCCAGTGTGTACACGAGTACCTGTCATCTTTCACTAGGCTGAAACTTATGAAGGACATCAGAGTTAGTAGCCCACAAAGAGCACATAGAGGGACTAGCTTTAATGTACCTGCAGAGGCAAGGATTGAACTTTAATGATTAATCTAAAAGACAGCACTTCTGGTGGCTCTGTACCCTTCTGACATGATCTAGCCACATTTATTTAGATCTGACTCAGATGTGTGACTATCTACCACGGTATCATTGGCACCAGTTTTGGTGCAGACCATGACCTACAGCTTCTAATTTTTTCAGGGCAACATCCAGATACAGAGCAGTTTAGCTTCCTGAAAAATGACAAGGTTGGAGCTTAAAACAATCTATTTGCTGGCTTGAGGGAATAAAATCTGAGCAGCTCTTCACAAAGTTCATCCTCTGAAAAAATGGGTCAAGAGTGCACACTAAATTCACAGTCCTGCTTCTCTGTGTGAAGTAATGAGCAAGCAAGCTTAGAATAAGCATAGTTTCAAGAAAAGAATTGTCCTCTCTGGTATGCATATTATTCCATATATAGACTAACACTAAGTAAATACTTTCTCTTTCCTCAACAAGCCTGCTATTTACTGGTATTTGTTTGAGTCTGAGGTGTGTTAACAGTATGAATGGGAAATCCCTAATACGTGACAGACTGATGTGCTATTCCAGAAGGCAAGTGAAGTTTTACTGTTTGTGAGTGGGATGTTCACTCATGGAGATTCTAGGAAAGCTGGTTAATTTTTTTTCACCTACTGAAGTCACTACTGCAAAGGTTTTGCAGCAACAGGAGGAGGTCACTTGCATCTCATGTTAACATTTGACTACATCACAGTCTATGAGTGACCTATTAATTGATTAGTTGCAAACTGCTGATACACCAAGTTTTTGTATGTGAGGTTAGAGAAAACAGGGAACAATATTCAAGTCAGGCTTTAAAAATATGCAGGAATCTACAGTAGTAGATTCTCTGCAGTCTATGTTGTGTATTGTGATAATTAGCAGTCTTAGCAAAATGATAGTCAATGTCTGAAATTCCTGGAGTTGTGTCATTTCCTACCACAATGTATAAAATGATTGTTGTTCTATTGCAACTGTACAATTTGATTTTAGTAAAGATGAATACACGTTTCTAAAGACCCTTATCTACATTGTTAATTTTTAGCTCATTAGAAGATGAATCTGATTTGCAAGGGAAACAAACTAGGTAATAAGTTTAACTGTGCTGATGCCATAGAATGAAACTTAATAATGTGTAGCATTTTGCATAGAAGCAATAGCTGAAATGTCTTCAAACAATACAATGGACTGATTTACATATGAAATAAATCAGATTAACTGATTATTCAAGCTAAATTGGTTGAAGTCTAAGAGCCAAATGAAAGAGATAAACATAGGCACTAGAAGGATACCTTAGGGTGAAATATTCAAAGATGTGAAAATGTTGTAAGAAACTATTAACTAATTCACATACACAAGAATGTAAAGGAGAGAATTTTAAGTGTTGAAGAGACCTGGCAGGAACCAGGTGCCAGATGAGAGGAGGTGACAGTGAGGGTCTGACACCTCCAGGGTGACAGAAGATGGGGTAAATGTGAGGAGTTTTTCACCCAAGGGATATAATTTGGAGTTCAGTAGGAAAAAAAGTAACGACGTTTGGATGTGCATTTGAACTTGTGCCCTCTCTATATTTTTAGCCAGGAACAGAACAGCAATTTTACTGTACTGAGACTCGAGCGGGTGATTTGCAGCTCAGCTCTCCTGGGAGCTGCTCCATCTCTGTGATTGATAAGTGACATTTCACTAAGTCAGGGTTGTTTTTTGGGACATCTCTGTAAGTCTGGTGAGCAGGAAAGATTTTCCCTACATGAATCATCGAAGAAAGCCTAGGGAGTCCTTCCATTGGGTTGGCAGAAGACATCTGAGTGAACTCTCTCTTTGCAGACTCATGTTTGCTATACAGGGATCTGGTCTTTCATCAAGCAGAGTCTTCATGTCAGCATATCAAAAAAGGTTGAACATATAGGTGGGGAGAGACAAGAACTTGACTGAAGCCTGCAAGGTTTTAAAGGGAAAGGCAGATCTATGCAATGACAAAGTTGTCCTTCTTCGCATGGACCTATCGATACATNCTGGTATGCATATTATTCCATATATAGACTAACACTAAGTAAATACTTTCTCTTTCCTCAACAAGCCTGCTATTTACTGGTATTTGTTTGAGTCTGAGGTGTGTTAACAGTATGAATGGGAAATCCCTAATACGTGACAGACTGATGTGCTATTCCAGAAGGCAAGTGAAGTTTTACTGTTTGTGAGTGGGATGTTCACTCATGGAGATTCTAGGAAAGCTGGTTAATTTTTTTTCACCTACTGAAGTCACTACTGCAAAGGTTTTGCAGCAACAGGAGGAGGTCACTTGCATCTCATGTTAACATTTGACTACATCACAGTCTATGAGTGACCTATTAATTGATTAGTTGCAAACTGCTGATACACCAAGTTTTTGTATGTGAGGTTAGAGAAAACAGGGAACAATATTCAAGTCAGGCTTTAAAAATATGCAGGAATCTACAGTAGTAGATTCTCTGCAGTCTATGTTGTGTATTGTGATAATTAGCAGTCTTAGCAAAATGATAGTCAATGTCTGAAATTCCTGGAGTTGTGTCATTTCCTACCACAATGTATAAAATGATTGTTGTTCTATTGCAACTGTACAATTTGATTTTAGTAAAGATGAATACACGTTTCTAAAGACCCTTATCTACATTGTTAATTTTTAGCTCATTAGAAGATGAATCTGATTTGCAAGGGAAACAAACTAGGTAATAAGTTTAACTGTGCTGATGCCATAGAATGAAACTTAATAATGTGTAGCATTTTGCATAGAAGCAATAGCTGAAATGTCTTCAAACAATACAATGGACTGATTTACATATGAAATAAATCAGATTAACTGATTATTCAAGCTAAATTGGTTGAAGTCTAAGAGCCAAATGAAAGAGATAAACATAGGCACTAGAAGGATACCTTAGGGTGAAATATTCAAAGATGTGAAAATGTTGTAAGAAACTATTAACTAATTCACATACACAAGAATGTAAAGGAGAGAATTTTAAGTGTTGAAGAGACCTGGCAGGAACCAGGTGCCAGATGAGAGGAGGTGACAGTGAGGGTCTGACACCTCCAGGGTGACAGAAGATGGGGTAAATGTGAGGAGTTTTTCACCCAAGGGATATAATTTGGAGTTCAGTAGGAAAAAAAGTAACGACGTTTGGATGTGCATTTGAACTTGTGCCCTCTCTATATTTTTAGCCAGGAACAGAACAGCAATTTTACTGTACTGAGACTCGAGCGGGTGATTTGCAGCTCAGCTCTCCTGGGAGCTGCTCCATCTCTGTGATTGATAAGTGACATTTCACTAAGTCAGGGTTGTTTTTTGGGACATCTCTGTAAGTCTGGTGAGCAGGAAAGATTTTCCCTACATGAATCATCGAAGAAAGCCTAGGGAGTCCTTCCATTGGGTTGGCAGAAGACATCTGAGTGAACTCTCTCTTTGCAGACTCATGTTTGCTATACAGGGATCTGGTCTTTCATCAAGCAGAGTCTTCATGTCAGCATATCAAAAAAGGTTGAACATATAGGTGGGGAGAGACAAGAACTTGACTGAAGCATGCAAGGTTTTAAAGGGAAAGGAAGATCTATGCCATGACAAGGTTGTCCTTCTTCACATGGACCTATTGATACATAGTCTTCTCAACTATTGTGAACAGTTGTTGTTCCAGCAGCAGGAATTAAAAATCCCTTCCTTGCCAGGTGTTTGCATTGCTGTATAAACAAAGCCAAAGAAAAACTTTAGGTAAGAATCATGTGTGGGAATATCTCCACTTGTTGAGAATGACTGGACAAGGCAACCAGTGTATGGATAGAAAGTATTTAGCTACGCCTAGTACTGGTACTACTGAGGCTGGTGGGAATTTTGCTGATTTGAGAGGGCAAAATTAGTTTTTGTAATGGCTTTCTAGGGGTGGGACATCCAGAGAGCATAGTGGAAACTGAGGTATTCTGGTAGTGTGCCACATTGTTTTAGTCAAGGGACTTGCATCATTCTAGGAATGGAGATGTTTAGTGAAGGCTGGAGTGCCTCAGATAAATAAGCCTGGGATGTTCTTCCACCTCTTATCTGAACTAGCCAGATCTCTTTGTTGTGCAAAACAGGGCTGGTAAGCTTTCGAGGATAAACTTCCTTCTGACATTCGATATTCTCTGCTTCAGCTGCAGGCATGAAATCAGCTTCAAACCAGCATTCACTTTTCTGCTCTTTGGTTAAGACCTTTTTATCACCTCCTTTTTTTTTCCCCATATGCCAACTACTACAGGACACAGGCAGCTGCTGGTAGGACCAAAGCCCTTCACATCCCCATCACCTGCCTTTATTCCTCTGAGTGGGGTCACTGGCTTGCACATTAGTTACAGCAAATTTAAACAAGATTACCTTTGTGGAAACAAGGAATCTTATCTACATGCAGAGTCTTTATTATTAATATACTGATGGAAGTGAAGCAGGAGCTGCTACATAAGAATGAGACACCAATCTTGTCTACTTCAGATTTCTACAAACATTCCCTTTCCACTAATCTTAGATGTGGCATTATTATTAATCAAGATATGTAGTTCAGCATAAGAAAATATAATTTTTTTTTAGGTTAATCTTCGTTTCACTCTATAGGTATCAGTTGTAAAACTGATATTTTGAGAAAAGTTTTATATTGGTCTGTGTTTCCCAGGTATTTAAGAAACAGGTCTGGATATGCAATCCTGTTCTAAAGTGAAAATTTAGGTTTTTTACAAATCTATATGGTTTTGACTTATAGGACCAATCAGTTCTCATAGGCTTAAATGATCTAAGCTAAAACAAGAAATGATGGTCCAGTTAAGACAGACTTAAAAACATGGCCTTGGAAAATGTCTGGATGAAATTTATTTGCATAATAAATTACCACCAGTTGCAGAACAGTCACTAATACAGACTGGAGAGCTGGGCAGGGAGAAATTTAATGAAATTTAACAAGAGCAAGTGTAAGGTGCTGCATCTGGGGAAGAACAACCTCATGTATCAGTACAGGCTGGGGGCTGATCTATTGGAGAGCAGCTCTGGAGAAAGAGACCTGGGGGTCCTGGTGGACAGGGGGATGACCATGAGCCAACAATGCACTCTTGCATTGGCCAAGAAGGCCAATGGCATCCTGGGATGCATTA
>VYZU01062620.1:0-27269 GCA_013401355.1 Ceyx cyanopectus | reverse complement strand
ACAAAAAAAAAAAGCAGCCAGAATAATCCCCAGAAAACTCTGTTATTTGGTTAAGCCATGTTGAGATATTGAATCCTGCTTTTAGATTGCTAGGTCTCATTTTGTTAAATTCTCATTAAATCATCATCAAGAATAATAATCTTTCTGGTTATTTCCCAGACAAGAAACACAAATTTTCTTTGGAGGCTGAGCACCTTAGACAGATATTCCTGAGCACAGCATAGAAACCATGGCGTGCATGTTTGTATGCAGGGCCATGTGTGCAGGGCTAGAGAGCCATGACAGAAGCACCAACTAACACTTGAACATAACAAATAAGTGGTATGGTGGCCAGAGTAACATTATTAGATAATACTTCCTAATAAAATAATATTACAGAACATACACTCTAAATGGAGTCTTCTAGGAAGAATGAGTGCATCTCTCCTATTCGTTGTTTCCCTTCGAATGAAACTTTGGTGTTGGCTCACCACATATGACAAACTAAATAGGACTTAGCACAAAAGTAGTGCTCAGAAAGGGATTTCGAGGAATTTCTCAAAAGTGCAATGACCAGATGGTTTAAGAGTAATTAGAGAGATTGCTTTTGTTTTAAGAACTTTATTCCAGCCAAAGAGATACAAACATAAGAGATGTTTAATAATATTTTTAACCTCTTCAGGAAAAAAGAAAACAAACATTTGCCTTAAATAAGCAATAAATAATAATATTTTCATATTATTCACTTTAGTTTATTAAAGTTCTAAATTAAAATTCATCTGCAGAATTGAGAACCTTTAACTCGATAAAAATAAGTAAAATAATTGTTACATTTTTGTTATATACACCTTACAGGATGATCATTCCTTCTCAAACAGTAAGTACAAACAGGCTTCATAGCAGTTTTTTTAAGGGTCCACAGAGATTTCCTTAGCCTCCAACAACAAGTTTATGCAACAAAGCATATCAATCTCATTCTGTAAGGACAATTACTCCAATTCTTAACAGAGTAAAAGTGTGTTATGTCCACAACTCGTCTGCCAGGTCTCATGTCAAAACACTACTGAGATGTCTTGTGACATCAACAAATAAGCTATATCTAAGTAGATATATAGTATTATCCCATAAAAATGCTGAAGTTACTGTTTATGTGAATATGAGTCAAAGTAGAAGTCCTGGAAAAGGTATTGCCCTTCATTTAACAACTGATTCTTACCTTATTTGAAGCAAAAGTCTGATAAGAACCCATTTCTTAATTGGCATCTTGAGCATCCTTTTTAGAGGAAAAGCTGCCCCAGCATACAACTATATGCTTTGATAAGACACTGTATCAGAACCTGGTGAATAATAGCCTTTTTTAATCCAAAATTGTTTTGACTACTAATTGCCATTTAATATTATCTCAAACTCTTCAAATTATCTCTCACTTAATTTACTATGGGGAAACATTAAAAATTAGATTATGGGCTGATTCCCTTTCATTATTATCTAGTCATTAGATGTATTATTTCTGCAGCTAGGCTGCTGTAAACCTGAAGGATGGATAACCAGCAAGACAGAACTGGTAATGGTGAGAAAACAGAAACAAATGTCATGAGTTTGAGCAATTGCAAGGAAGAAATCATCACAAAACCCTCCAGACAGTGTAGCCCATGGCACATTGGTCATTTTCTACCAGCCTGGAGGGCTAGGAACTTTATTCCTGGCTCT
Source organism: Ceyx cyanopectus (assembly GCA_013401355.1). Classification (NCBI taxonomy): domain Eukaryota; kingdom Metazoa; phylum Chordata; class Aves; order Coraciiformes; family Alcedinidae; genus Ceyx; species Ceyx cyanopectus. The sequence goes on along the minus strand of VYZU01062620.1, from coordinate 25,580 downwards.
CATGTTGACTTGTTGCACGACCTTGAAAAAGCCACTTGACCCCTTTGCACGTCAGCTTCCCTACCTTGAAACAGAAAAAAAAAAAAACCCAAAACAAAACCCAACCCCACACCACAGTACTTTCATTTCTCCAATAATCTCTTATAAAGAGACTAGTCTTTCTAAATTTCACTCCAAGTCTTAGTCTTGTGCCACCTCTGCTCAGTGTTCCAATCTGAAATACAACTTAAAGTCCACTGCAGTACCTCTACAGCGTGTAGTACACACTGTAACTCAAAAAAATGCTGTATTTTTTCTGTGTATCATTGCTGTCAAGAACAGGAAGCCAGAAATAACTACCATACAAACGAAGCAATACATCTTCAAAACCCTACAGAAGCAGGGTTCAGAAACAACTACCTACTTTATGTCTTTAATTCAGATTCACCAAAGAGAAGTTGCCTAGGTCTCCTACAGTCACAAAGCTCAGTCTTTCACCCTTCGAAGCAAACAGGACTAAATCCACTAGCATCAAATAAATAAATAGACAGTGAACAGCTACTGTGGTTTGTTTTTTTTATTTCTAGCAGACATGTATCTGCATGGGGAGGAAAAAAAAAAATAACAAAGTTGCTTGTGTAACCACTTAAAATCTCTGCCCTTGTTATAGATTAAGATTTGTGAAATAGTACAAAAAATGCAAGTTTGCTAAGTAGCTGTGAACTCATTGAAAAGTGTGAAGAGAAAAAAAAAAGATCACATGCAGAATATGAAGTTCTAAGAAAATTTTAAAATAAAATACATAAGAACGTTTACAATCTATAATTTGGCATCAAAGCTGAAATTCTGTAACAGACAAACTGAAAAGAAAAAAAAACAACTTCCTTTTTTTAGGTAAGTACATGCTAAAGAATTTAAAAATTCATATTTCAAGATAAATGATGCAACATGACAAATTTTTATTTCTGTTTTACTCAGAAATAATAATATAACTTCAGGGGGAACATGTAGAATAACAATAATACAAATGTTTCCCGAGCAGTTTAAAATGCTCAGTTGAAAGAGCCAGTTTTGCCTTCCTCCAGCTGTGAAGTGAATCAGGGAACCAATCCAGCTGAAGACTAACCCAGCAAAAGAAAAACGAGTGGTTACCCATCAGCTGGACATGTGCTGCTCTTCACATGCAATAGCATAAACAATTGTGCAAGCACAAAGGCACCGGAGAACACAATGGTGGAAACCACTGACTAGGGGAGAGCTGTGTAATTCATTTCCGTACGTTTTCAAAGGCTCATAGAGCTCCAGCACTGGGGTGTGGTTTCACATTACACAAATCTACTTTTATTTAAAAAAATAAATAAATAATCCAAAACACAAACAACAGCCTGCTACAAAATTGGAGATACTCCTTTCCCTGATGTGCAGTGTTCATACCTACCCCAAAATGTTCACAAGTACTACTTTCCTGATGGATCTGCACGCTGTTCCAACTGATTCTGTGAGTGCTCAGTGGTTAGATTCAAGACAGAGAAGAAGCAGGTGGAAGGGGCTGTTTATCACCATACCACATTCAGATCACACTAACAATGCCAGGAAACCACACCCTCATCTTAAACTAGATGGTTCCCAACACGGCAAGTTATGCATTCTTAAAAAGAAGTTACACCTTCAGACCCTTTATTTGCCATGGGATATTAATTTTTATTAGACAATGCACAAACCTGTCACTGTCCAGGGTTCGGATTCATGAAGCTAACCATAGGACCATCTTTGCAGACAATTATTTTAACATACTTCTTCTGCAACTGCACATTTACAGACAACAAAAGCATATATGCATGCATAACTAATACATACCCACATCTGTACATATAAAGGTGAGCTCTTCAGAAGTGTCTAAACTTAGACTTCAAAGACACTATGTAGGTACTGAATTCCAGCGTCACAGTGATTTGCTTACTCCTCTGCACTAAGCAAGGCTTCATGAGCCTATTTTCAGGCAGTGGATTCAGCAAAGCTTGACAATTCTCAAATAAAGAGCTAGCAGTGCCACAAAATATAGTTAAAACTACGTTGTTAAATTCGGACACCCTCTGCCTTCCTTTGGGTTTTCCTTTCCAAAGGCGCTTTGCCAAACTTTAACCATTCAAACTGAAACATACAAGCACACGGATTTTTATTCTTTGGATGTCTTAGGTAAAACAGATCAGTTCTGTCCAAGAACAAATATTTAAGAACTTCTTTTTCTGATCTAAGACTTAAACCATTTTCTTATGTTGCTAATAAATTCAAGTCCCTGGCTTTTTGAACAAGGGCTTCATGTGCCTGATAGATGCCATTTGCTGCCATCGGGCTTAACCAAACAGGACCAAGTTAAAAGAGTCTTTAGAAAAAATCTCCGTTTTTACATGCTCTGTCAGCCCTCATTAGCGTTTGGCAGATGACTACTTTTGAAGAGTTCATCCGCGACAAGCACGCTACAGCGGCCGAAGGGTTTTTTCCCACTGACAAGGCTACAGCCCACAGGGCTGGGGACAAGGCTGAACCTTCAACTTTCAGCTCTTCCTCGCCGTCTTTCCCCGGAGAGGCCCCGAGCAGGTCCAGGGAGGGCACGGCAAGGGAGCAGCGGCCAAAGGCTCGGGGAGTGCCTCAATCACTCAACGCGGGTGCGCAACAGCCCCTGCACACTTCCACCACCTCCTTTTTTTCTTTTTCCTACCTTGTATAGAGAAATACTTGTTGCCAAGTGTTCCGGGGTGCTCGGCACCTGCTCATTTAAACGACTACCTCGAACTGGCCGAAGCCATGTCCACCCCACAGACGCCGGTCTCCCTAACTCACCTGTCCATTGCGCGACCGCAACTAAAGTTACGATATTAGTTTTCCGCCTCCCCCGCGGGATGATGAAAATCCTTTCGCCTGCCGTCTCTCCCTTCTCGGCTACCGAACAGCCATAGGGAGGCAGAGGCCGCCGGGCAGACGCACCGCATAACACGGAGCGGAGCCCGGCCCCACGGGCTCTTCCAAGCGCATCCCGCAGCCCCGCCGGCCGTCCTTACCTTGATGCCCTGCTGCTGGGTGGTCAGAGTGAGCTTGGATTCGTCCAGGAGCAAAACTTCACAGTAAAATTCCTCTGAGACCGCGCAGAAACAGCCCATGCCTGCTGAGGTGGCCAGGGATGTGGAGGCTGGAAGCGAGCGGCGGCTGAGAGGGGCTGAGGCGCAGCCGGGGGCTGGTCCGCGCCGGGCTTTGCGATCAGCACCGCGCCCGGCCGCGGTGGCTGGAGACCAGCGGCTGCTAGGACGCAGCGTCCAGCCCCACGGGGCGGCCCTCCGCAGCCGCCATCCCGCGTAAAAAAAAATCCTGGACGGGGGGGAGCCGGGCGCTCCCTGTGGGAAAGGGGGAAGAAAAAGACCGGCAGCTCTTTAGGAAAGAGAGCAGGGCACAGCCCTCGCCCGCGGCTGGCTGTCACGGCGGCTCCCCCCGCCGCTGCCGCCCCGGGGAGGTACAGAGCCGCTCACACGCCCCGGCCCCCGCCCCGTCCGCGCACGTTTCCGCGCCTCCTCTTTGTGTGGAGGAGCGGGCGCTGGAGGAGCTCTCTCGGCGGCCGCGGCCTCAGCCCGATGGGGCTCCGCGCATGGAGAACGCGCTACCCCCGGGCGCGGACCCTGCTAGCAGAGCCAGGCGGCTGCAGTGCCCGGAGGGCTCGGGGCTCGCGTCCCCTGGCTGCCCGTGGTCACACAGGGAAGGCGCCGGCAGCCGCTCGCCTCCGCCCCCGGCGGGGGAGGAGGGAGGCGGGGGGGTTGCCGCTGGGCGCTGGGAACGACCCAGCCTCCGGCCGCCTCCTGCTGTCTGCCGCGCAGGGCTTCCCCGGAGCAGACGGCGGCGGATCGGGGCGGCTTTGAGAGGGAGGGAGGCTGGCAGACGGCACCTGCCAGGCCGAGGAGGCCGGCACCCGTGGGCTGACCGCGTCGCGTCCCATACCGTGACCGGTGCTGCCGGCGGAACGGTCCGCGGCACCACACCGCAATCTCACGGTACCCCCACCAGCACACCAGGTCCGGAGCTGGACCCTCGCTGCCCTCTCCTGAGGCTCAGCTGTGCCGTTTGCCAGCGGTGCAGCGGAGGAGATGTTCCCGATCCCGGCCCAAAAGTCCGGGTCTTGATCCCGGTGTCCGACCCGCTCCCCGCGAAGTCTCCGCACTTGCTGCTGTCGCCCTCCCCGGCGGCCGCGCCTCCGCACGCCGGGCAGCGCTGACTCCTGCTTGTGCCGCCCTCGGCGGGGAGCGCCGGAGCCACGTTGCCCCATGACCCTGCGGCAGCACCGCAGGTACCCCCCGGGGGACGTCGGGTCGAGCAAGTTTTGTCGCCGTGTTTCAAGGGAAAGGGCTTCAGGAGATAAAAACGAGGGATCCAGGAGAGGTTTGTTTTGTTTTTAAAGCAGCTTTGGCAGGAAGTGTTTTCTCCAGCATGTCGTTATATAGTGAGCTTGCTACAGATATCTTTAATTTTAAAATCAACAGCTTAAAAAAAAAAGTTCAGCAACTGGCTGTTCTGTAGTTTCTGGAGCTTATACCAGTGCGCCTTTGTATAGTAATTGCTGCACACATCTATATTCCATGCCTTTTTCCCTCTGGCAGAAAATTAAGCCCTGATCCCATAAGTGTCTGCATATTTGCTTGAGTTTGCATGTATGAGTCGTCCTATTGAAGAGTTTGCATGTGCAAGTTTAAGAATATGCTTAAATGTTTTTCTTACAGAATCATTATGATAGTTAACCTGTCTGTATTACATAAGAAAAGGGCACAAGGAGATTACTCACTTGACAAACCCTACTAGGTAAGTAGATGAGTGACATAAAGAATGATAAAAGAATGATACCTCTGCTTTTAAACCTAAATAAAACCCAGCTATTCCCATACAATATCACTTCACTTTTCTTGTTTGGTGCAGATGGTGTTTAAACTTCGGCAGTGTGGTGTTGGAACCTCTGTATTCATCCTGTAGTTGCAAAACCAGTATTCTATGAGCACTGTGAGGATTGGGACAAAAATCTATATATATATTAATAAAAATACCTTCTTTTGAACTTCTAGAACATGGGGTCTTGTCAGAGCTTAAAAAAATCAAGTTCCTAACGTTGTTTGTTGGGAAATGTATACCCAATGAGAATGTCATCCAGATAACACAAGAAATGTAGATAAATGTATTCCCAGTTCTCTAAACACATTTTTCAAACATGGTTCTTGAATCTCTCTGACAGCAGATAGCTTTCTAGAGAACAGATGGTTCCTTTTTCCCTCTCTTCAGTCTATTTAAAACCATATATCATGCACATCATGACACGAATTACCCCCCAGGTCAGTTAAAGTCATTATATATGTATAAATCACTGATTAATCAAGTGAGAGGGAGGGCTCAATGAACTCAAAACCTGTTTTAAAACCTTTAATTATAATTTTTAAATGGCTTGTATAGCTACATCACAGTCCCACAGCAGAGCCATCTAAATCAAGACTAGTCTTTGTTACAGCCAAATGAACTATTTCATGTCTTCTGTTTCTGCACATCCATTTCAGGCTACAGCACATTAGCTGATTGATCCACAGGGAATATATAAAATACACACTTGTGCACAGCTGGTGCCAGTGTTTGGAGAACAGGACCATTAACATATGACCTTGTCTCCTAACCTGCTACTGCCAATAGCTAGCCACAGATTCAGCAGCAGTAGCAGAACTTACTGTTTGAGGTAAAAACCTGAAAGGAGGTCATGGACTGAAGAAGTCAAAAAATTAGCCAGGTGATCAGAGGAAGAGGGGGTGGGGTCTAGGAACAAGTATGAGTCCTGAGGAGTTCAGGAAAGAAAAACATTTAATAATTATAGGGACAAAAATGTAAGGCCTAAGCTTTTCTTGGAACTGTGTAAGACCTTCCTCAGTATTTATTTGACTAGCTCACAACTTGTGAGAAATACTAATATATTTTATAAATCCAATAGGAACTGAGGTCCTTTTTAATTGTCTCTAAAAGGAAAAAAACAAAAACAAAACAATAACAAAGAAACAGAAAACAAAGCAAAAACAACAACAACAAAAAGATTAAATTTAATTTAAAAATCACAGGTGAAGCACCACAAAAGAAAGCTAGTTGACATAAGCTCTCATCACACAAATGCTTACAGATCTGCTCAACTCAGGCATGTAAGTACAGGATCAGGGCATAAAGGCATTTTTAGCCATTGTCCATTTGGTGAGGTACCCAGCACAACTCCCTGCAGCCGCTATGATCCAGTACACCTCCACTAAAATGATAAATTTTAGCTGTTATCAAGTATTTTCAATGAGGTCATATAAACAAGACATTGAGCACCACAAGGACTTCTATATACAAAGTGACCTACATCCATTTACTAAGATATTGGCAATGAGACTGACTAAAGGAAGCAGGTTAGCATATCTGGTTTCTCAGTAATTTTTACATAGATCTTACAAACATTTGTTGCCTGTAATTGAATATATAGTAAGAAGCATTGATTACCTGTTTTAGCCATTATCACTATCACTTATATATCACTATTATTTGCCAGTCTGTAGAAATGCAGTTACTATATATTTTTCTTGTGCGTTTCCAGCAGATGAGTGAAAAGTTAAAGCAAGTCACAGAGAATCTTTTTACATCTCATGTAAAGACATGTCTCCTGGACTCAGCTCCCTGCCCACACAACAAGCAGAGAAAAGTGCTAAGGTCTAATGCAAGAAGTTTAAAATGAATACAGGAAGCAACAGCACATGCTCTCTGGGCTAAATATACAACCCTGAATACATCTTGCTTTAAAGAAAAAAGTCCTACTTAGAATTGTTCAACAGTTCTTGTCCATTGTGGTCTGAGATGTTCACAAGAAAAATAAGGTACAGCTCCTGCAGCAGCACTTATCTGCTCTGGCTTAACACGTGCTAAATTAAGGACAAAATTCAGACCTATAATGCAGTAATAACAGATTAAAAAAAAAGACATTAACATTATTATATTAATTTAAAAACATTAAAAGTCCCCAAAGTACATACTTTTACAAGGCAAAACTCATTGTTCTTTTTATTTGCTTATTTATCAAGACATCAGAAGATTGCAGCACTGCAAACAGACACTTCATAATCAAGGAAATCATAAGCATCTCTTACTTTCTTATTTTTTTAATAAAGAGAAAATGACACTAAATANTTTTGTGTGTGATGTGGTATTACAAAGTGTCAAGTTTTTGACAACTTACCCCTATGCAAAGAAGAACCAGATGATCCTGTTTTACTTTGCTTACACTCTTACACTTGGCAGAACTTAAATATCTTTTAATAGTTAAGATAATGAGGTGGCAAGATGCAACAATCTAACTTACCAACAGAAAAAAAAAATATATTTATTATCTACAGGACTTTAACTCAGTCTCTGACAATTTAAACTGGTACCTTGTGGCCCAAACAGCCAGAAAAAATAGAATCTGTGAAGAGCTGCAGACACTTAGTGAGCTTCATGTGGAGGAAAGTGCACTTTTTTTCATATACTACTACCTTATGTATAAACTGCCACCTTTATTAGTAAAACAGGACTGAGTAGCCTGAAGTACAGGAAAGATATTATTGTCACCAAACTACTGCACTACCACTTTAGAGGATCTTGAGAGGTATATATTGGCAGTGAGGAAATGAGCAGTAATGTGCCAAAAATTTCATGCCCTGAGAGCTGTTGCTATCTATGCCTGTTCAAACCACTAGGTATACTCTGATGTTCTTGTGAAAGGCAGCTATTCTGAATACACTTAGTGAAACATCTTTTACCCCAAAGACAGGCTGGCCATTCTAATTGTCAAATTAAAAGGTACTCAGGTAATCTATCATTCTGCTCTTGTTTGAGCCTCACTCTACTCAAATACGACAGAAACTGTTGCCCTCATATAGTTAACTCGAATTCTAATATTGTGAGATCTGTACTAAAATAATATCAGCTACTGAGTATGCAGCAAGATTTCAAATTTTGGATAAAACTTGAAAATCTCTGAAGTTTTAGTGATTTTTCTAATACAGTTTGTTAGAAGAATTGAACTTCCTGGGGGAAAAAAAGAAAAAGAAAAAAAAAAGTCCTCTTTAAGTCCAGTTTGAATGCAGAAAATGCACTCATTTTTTGGAGAACATCACCTATCATGAGCAATGACAAGATGGGAAGGTGATGAGATGCTGCAGATAATCAGAAGAAACCTACAGTGACCACACTCATCTATGTTGATTTCACAAGCAAAAGGATTTCAGTAGCTTCTCACGACTAGTAATAAGGAAATAACCAGTTTATCATGCATATTGTTGATTATGAATGGGAGCAATCCTTCTACAGGCTCACCATCATTCAGGTTCAGTGTCCTGTGTGGAAGCTTGAGGGAAACCTTCCATCCTCAGACTGCAGAATGAAAATTTGAAAGGAAGTCATAGAAGGCTCCACATGACATGCTGCAGTCTGTATTTTTTAACAAGTATCAAAGTCAGACAGCGCCACTAAACTACCTAATTGATTTTCCATTTATTATATCCCCTTGAACATGGGGAACATTTCTTCTGCTGAGCCCAGGAATTCACTCTGATAATGGGTATTTTCTGAAATTATCAAGTCAGGCTGAACAACAGGAAGACCTGGAAAGTTTCCCCTTATTCAGAAAAAAAACATCTCAGCCCCTAAAGTTATTTAAGAAATTGGATGAGGTAAATGATTCATGACTTTTTTTTAAAGTTCTGGTGCTTCTGCATTTCATATTGTCTTAATTTGTCTAACATGACCTTTTAAGACCACAGCAATACTTGCTGCTCCTCATCATTCTGTATAACTAACAATGGAACTTCTGAGTTCAAATGACTTTGTCATACTAACATTCAGCTGGCTGAAAAGAAGCTCCATTTCCAGTATAGGAAAGGTTAGAGAAAAATATAAGGAAAGGGCAAGAGAAAGGCGAAAAGAAACAAACTTTTGTGTTTGTTGCTGGGATGACAAGAACTGAAAGAAAAACAAAAGAATAAGAGGCATATCATGGAAGAATCATAGAATTGTTCTGTTTGGAAGAGACCTTTAAGATCATGAAATCCAACCATTAACCCATCACTGCCAGGTCACTACTAAGCCACGTCCCTCAGAGCCACATCTACATGTGGCTGGTAATAATGGATGAGGAGAAGGCTGAGGTTCTCAACATTTTTTTTTATCTCAGTCTTCACTGACAAGGTCTCTCCCAACGTTTCCCAAGTCAAAATGCAAGGTGTGGACCAGGATGGTGAAGTCGCCCCCCACTGTATGTGAATATCAGGTTTGTGACCACCTGAGGAACCTGAACATATAAGTCCATGGGACCTGAGGAGATTCATCCCAGAGTCCTGAAAGAATTGGCTGATGTAGTCGCCAAACCACTTGCCATGATATTTGAGAAGTTTTGGCAGTCAGGGGAAGTCCCTTGGGACTGGAAGAAGGGACATGGTACAACCCTCACTATCAATCCAGGCTGGGGGATGAGGTGCTGGAAAGCAGCTCTGCAGAAAAGGACTTGCGGGTGTTGGTGGATGAGAAGCTGGCCATGAGCCAGCAGTGGGCACTTGCAGCCAAGAAGGCCAATGGCATCCTGGGCTGCATCAAGAGAAGTGTGGCCAGCAGATGGAGAGAGGTGATTCTGCCCCTCTACTCTTCTCTGATGAGACCTCACCTGGAGTATTGCAGCCAGTTCTGGAGCCCTCAGCACAGGAAAGACATGGACCTGATGGAACGGGTCCAGAGGAGGCCACAAAGATGGTCAGGGCGCTGAAACATCTCTGCTATGGGGACAGGCTGAAGGAGCTGGGGTTGTTCAGCCTGGAGAAGAGAAGGATCCAGGGAGACTTTGTAGCCACCTTGCAGTACCTAAAGGGGACCTACAGAAAGGCTGGAGAGGGGCTGTTTCCAAGGGCCTCTAGTGAAAGGACAAGGGGTAATAGGTTTAAATTAGAGTAGATTTAGACTAGATATCAGGAAGAAGTACTTTACCTTGAGGGTGGTGGATCAGTGGAATAGGCTCCCCAGGGAGGTGGTTGAGGCTCCATCCCTGGAGATATTCAAGGAGAGGTTGGCCAAGGCTCTGAGCAGCCTGGTCTAGTTGAGGGTATCCCTGCTTACTCACTGAAGGGGGCTGCACTAGATGACCTTTGAAGGCCCCTTCCAGCCCTAAACATTCTGTGATTCTATGTAAGAAGGAAACAAAAAGGAAGAAAAGTGGAGGGAAAAAGAAACCAGATAAATTGGAAAACAGAGAGAGGCTAAAAGTATAGTAAAAATGCTCTAAGCAGGAGATGCTTCAGTAGGAGTCAGACCTGACAAACAGGGACAGACAGACAGGATCAGTCTGGGTCATGAAAATGTAAACAGCTTTGATGGCATTGAAATGCAAATGCTGCTTGCACAGGTCTTATCCTCCGATGTAATATTTTGCCTTGAAGGCAACTGGAGTGTGGTCTGAGCACCATGGGTGTTCCTCCCCATTATCTGCTGCCACAACCCTCCTCACAGTCCCAAACTGCCCTCCTCGGCTGGCTTCTTGCTTTCCTACATGGTTTAACACAAGTTTTTAAAGTGTGCTTCTGGTGTTTCAACCTGGGTGTCTCACTGTAACTCTTCCTAACCACATGAGTTAAACAACAAAGTGCATACTAGTTACTCACATGAAGTGTTTTTGGTGTTTGCAAGGCTTTTATTTTTCTTTCATTTTTTTTTTCTTTTTTTTCCTTTTTTTTTCTGATCATAATGTACAAAATGAAACAATTGCTAATGAAGCAAAATATATTTCTATACTTTGAAAAATAAAAATTGATTTTGTCACAGTCTTGGAAAACAATAAAACAATATGTCATACATTAGATGTTGGCAGATGATCCTGACTATCTCAGTGTTGAAGTGTACACCTCCATGCATAGCACACTTTATATATTATATGCAAATTGTCTACAGCATGAACATCTACATGTTTCCTAGGACACAAAAGTAGGAATGTTCCTCAGCTAACACAACATATAAAATACATTACTATTCTAATATATGCATGTTTTAAAAACCATCACATTACAGAGAAGCACAGATTGCCAGGGAATGATACAGCAGCCCCCCAAGGATGTTAAGAGCTTTGTACAAAGCATCTGTAAAGAGAATGATGAGATTAAGCCGTTCCTTCTCTACTAATACTTCTACAGAAAAGCTTTTTCTCCACTACCTGTTAGTATTCCATGTTCTTAATACCAAGTTCACTTGTAATGTTTCCATTGCTGCTAGCACTGAGTGATCACAATGAATTCTTAATTTGCTTGAGCATGCATTTTATATCATGTTCATGCTGTTTTGATAGGGTCTGAATTCCTAGCATCCTACTTCATTGCCAGAATAGCATACCTGAAATACCATTTGAATGGTTGCTTATTTTAAAGTCTGTTAACCCAACAGATGCTTACAGCCAAGTTCTACACCATTCCTTGCATATTTATAGACATGTGTTTGCACAGACTACAATGTTACTAAGTTTACCAACTGAAATTTAAGCCTAATTATGTTGTATTTCTGTTTGGTTTTGACTGCATAGTCAAAAATTTAATTAATAGGTCATTAAAATCTAAGTAAAAATACTTTATTTATGCTGCTTTTTTAGAGAGGTGTAAAGAAAATCAAGAAGGCAATACTGACTGCATCCAATCATTACCAATGCTTCAGTTGATTTGCAAATGATGTAAGGAGGGGCAGAGAATGGTTGAAACATTTATTTACCTTTACATAATAATCATAATTGCATCTTCTAAAGCATTTCTTTCATCTACTACTTCAGTGTTTTGAAAGAAAGTATGACACTACTCAGCTTGATATCAGCCTGAAGTTTCAGGTCAGGGATCCCCTTTCAGGAATAAATTTAAGAAGCACACCTGCTTCTTGTTCTTTCTTGTGTAATTCTTCTAGCCTTGGAGCAACCAAGTTTAGAATACTGCTGTTTTGAATTCTGTTGAGCAGAACTTGCACTGGGTGCAGGTACCTAGGTGCTCTGGGGGGAAGGGGATTGCAGGGGTGACTCTTAGGGGAAGATGATGGGCCCACACCACAAACAGACAGGTCCAGTTGGCTCTCATGGACACACCACAGGCACAGCTGAGTTCTCCAGCCAAGATGGTGGTGACAACAAAACAACATATTTAAGATTTTGTTAAAATGCTGCACAGGAGCTGTGAGAAAGAACTCATAAAAGTCTGAGAAACAGCCCTGCAGACACCAAGGTCAGTGAAGAAGGAGGTGGAGGAGCTGTTCCATGTGCTGGAGCACAGATTCTCCTGTAGCCTGTGGAGAAGACCATTGTGGAACAGATTGTCCATAGAGAATCTCATGCTGCAGCAGGTGGATATGCCCTGAAGGAAACTGAAGTTCATGGAGAGTCCACTCCAGAGAAGCTGTGCCTGTGCAGAGGAGCCCATGTAAGAGCGTGTTTTCTCTGCAGGACCTGAGAACCTGGGGGGGATCCATGATGGAGCAGTCAGTTCCCGAAGGAGAGTACCCAGTGAAGAAGACCCATGCTGGAGCAGATATGTAACCCCTAGAAAAGACACATATTGGAGTAGTTTATGAATGACTTTATCCCGTGGGAGGGAACCCACATTAGATCAGGGTAAAACTGTGAGGAGGAAGGGAGTGGAAGAGAGGAACTGACCACAGCTCCCATGCCTCATACCCCTGTGCTGCTAGAGCTGGTGTGAGAAGGTGGTAGAAGAGTTGGGAGTGAAGGAAAGGAGTTGAACCTGGGAAGAAGTGGAGGTAGTCCTTTAGGTTTTCTCTTTATTATCACAATCCTACTCAGTTTTTAATTGGCAATTATTAAAATCCATTTATCTCAAAACTGTTTTGCCCGTCACTTTAACTGGTAAGAGATATCCTTCTCTTTATCTTGACCTACGAGCTTTTCATGTTGTTTTCTGCTCCTGTCCAGTTGAGAATGGGAAGTGAAAGAGCAGCTGAGTGGGCATCTTGCACTCAGTCAAGATTGACCCACCCCAGAAGTGATGATAATTCATCTGATATCAAGCGAAACCTTAGGATCATGGTATCAAAGGACAAGCTTGGAAGGAGTTTCAGGTGATTTCTGGGTCAAAGTCCTGCTCTAAGCACAATCAGCTATGATGCCAGACAAGTTTGCCTCAGGACATTATTCAACCCAGTTTTTAAAACCTGGAAGGATGGAGGCTACACATCTTTGTACACTCACACAAGTAAATGACAGGCATTATGTAACAATATTGTTTGCATCTGTATAAACATGCACAAAGCAGCCACCAAATCAGTAACCATGTTAGTTTGCATGAGTGTTTGAATATACCAAGGTTCTCCAACCACAGAGCACTCACTCCATGAGGTTCCTCAACACAGGTATGCCAGATGCTCTTCAGACGAGCCTCATACAAGATTAATAATATGGCCATAATCACAAAACAAACTTAATAACAGTGTGAGTTTTCATTTTACCTTCATGACAGCAGGAGCTGTAAGTTCATGGAGGACATCTGAGCAACCTAGATTTTGAGATTATACTAACACCTACAACTAGAGAATATCCTATATATTTCTTCATAGGCACATATCTGGTAAAAGAGTAGTGAGAAGTTGCTCAGTTATAGTTAAATTACTAACCATGTTAAGAGTTCTAATGTTGGTTAATCAGAATCTCCAACTTGTTAGGAACAACACACTGAAAAGTTCCTCCATGTATTTTTTTTCCAGGATGTTCCTCCATGGTATCACACTGCTCAGAGCAGCTAGCCAGAAGACACGATCCTTGAAGCCAGCCTAACTTCTCAAACCATCCTGTGAAGATCAATTTTAAGTAAAACTCATCAGGTCCAAGTATAATGAGTTCAGGGTTTGAACTCACAGCCAAAGAAGTTGATTGTTATTTACCTGTGGAATTTGCTCGTAACATCTAAAGCTGTTTCTAATGCCTGCAGCTGATCTTGCATGAACTTCAGTTATACCTTCTGGTATTTCTGAAGGGCTTCTGTTATGCTCAATACCTTACTACAGTTAGGATAGTTGTTACTTACTTTGCAGAGAGCATGTTACAACACAGTGTTGGTAGCAGAACAGTGGATGAGGAATATTGGTGGTTTCTATTCCTATGCTTCGCTGGCCAAGTAAGGCAGATTCAGTCAAAGTGTGTTTTACTTATTATGCCACCTCAGGGCAGGGCTTTTTGTTCCAGCTCACTCCTTCACACATTGATTTTCTGAATAGGGCATGAAAAAAAAAAAAAAAGTAAAGTAAAAAAATAAATATGATTTCTAAATGAAGGATGTTGTTTCTCAGCAATCTCCTGGAGATATTAAGTCATAAGCAGCCTAGAAAGAGAATCACGAGGTTTGGGTATTCATACACCATTTGGAAAAGAGAGTCCCCTGTTTCTGCTGTTAATTAGCTAACAGAAGAAAAAAGAAAAAAAAATAAAAACAACAACAACAACAAAAAAACTATGATCCTGAAGGTGCCTATCGCTCTTATCTTTCCAGTAACGTCTGTGAATGATTAGAGGAGTGATTAACTGATCAATTTACATGGCAAAGTCCTTGAGCTATGACACATATAAAAACAGTTGTCTTCTTCACAGAATAGGTTTCCCCCTGGACTATTTTTTTCTGACATCCAGCATACGTTACCACTGCACCCAGAACCACCATTTGCTGTGCACTATTTTGCCTTCAAGTTTCTTCTTCCTTAAATGTCCATTATTTCCCTTTATAATACTAGATCAAAGGAGATCTGCTTCTGATCCTTTGTGATAGGAAAGTCTAACATCTACTTACAACAATATCAATAACAAACATGGTTAAAAAAATCATTAAGGGAGTATAAACCATAAAATACAGTATTGCAATGCTCTGTGAAAACATAAAGATAACTGATTGATTTTCAAAAAGATGAGCAGTGAGGTGGACAAAGGTCACTATGATTTTTTTCTAGACCTGAGAAAGCTGAGATATAGACAGTAATTTAATCAGGGAGTTATGATTAGTTAGTGGAAGTGCAGGAATTGTATCTCAAATATCAGTCTTTTATGTGTAAACAAGTTGGTTACTGCTTCTTGATATGCATTTCTCCTCATTTCCTCCATAAAAAATGCCTATGCTTAAAATATTAATGAACATAGTAACTCATGACTCTCTGAAGAGAGTGTGTCATGTTAATAGGCCCACAACATTAGGAGATNTGAAATTAATTTTTAGTCTTTGTTTTTCCATTCTTTTTATCTTCACTTTTGTTTTCCTGTGGTAAAAAAAAAAATCCTATTAGTGCCCTATCATAATATTTCATTTCCTAGGCCCACAGGGATAACACCAATGTGATTTTTGACTGAGGAGAAAATGTTTACAGATCTGGAAATCAGCCTTGATTTTTTTTTTTCCTTCATTATTTTCTTCAACATGGAAGAAGTGATAGGAGAAATGGAAGAAGTAGCAGGGAACGGTGTTTGAACAAATATATGTCTGTACAATAAAAATGAGAAATAAGATGTTTTGTCATCTTACTCAAGGACAGGATTATATTTCCTGCTTTGTTGTGTATAATTTAGGGTCTTGGGATCAACCCACTTTTTCTCCTCCGGAGAAGTCAAGAGGAATTAAGACAATCAGCAGAGCACAAGATATATATATAACTTAAAAACATTATAAAACTTGTGTGCTAAGTGCTTGGAAATTGTCCTCTTTTACATTACTTAGACTGCAGAGTTAGGATAGGGCAGGTGAATTGAGTCAACATAGCCAACAACAGAGCAGCATATTCAAGAACTTAGTTAATGCTGACATGAGAAGCTACTTGGGAATAAGTACATGCCTCTTCCTCTCATGGATCTCAGTCTTATGCAAATAAAATTCATATCCATCTTTTCTTTTTCTGTGCCATAGGAACCACGTTCTCAGTTGTGCCTTTTAGCTTAAGAACTGGGCCTGTTTTTTGGTTTTTTTTGCTCCTTTCAACAACATTGGTTTGAGAAGACCATGAGCAGCGTCAAGTCCACTGCATAGTCCTGTGATCTCTCTGATGACAGAAAATCAGCCAGATGCCTGTGGCTGCTGTCTAATCACTTCCAAATGGATAATTTTAAAACATCCTTCAGATAATTACTTTGTTCTAAAGTATCAGAAGTGTGACCTTCATACAATGAATCACGTGGTTCTAATTTATTATACTGCTATTCTTCTTTTGCAGAAGAACAGGTTATTTTTCACACCATAGCGGTTAAACTGTACATCCACAATGAAGACCAAAGTCTCATTTCTGGTTATGATAATGCCAATGCATTTTTCCTGTGCTTTTGTTTGTAGATATACCAAAATATCAGTGCATAAAATTACACAGCCTATGTCTGTGTAGGTATCATAAATGCAGTTTGTGGGATTTTGTGATACTCAAGGACACAGGCTTTTTATCCTCTAAATTTATCTACTTTACTACAGGTTATCATAATTTTTTTAAAAAATCACCACTAGTAAGTATACCTATTATTAACAAAGAAAAAAACACATCAAGCTACTACAAATTACTGTCATCAATAGTATAGTATCAGTCAACAGTATGGCAGCAGTTAATAATAGAAGCTAACCAATGGAATAGCAACAACCACTAACAGCAACATACAAGTAGATATATCTAGAATCAAACTTGTAATTAATGATCCAACTTGTCAACAGTACAGCAGCAGATATGATAGGTGTATATATAATGCATATATAATAATGGTATCCAGTGAATTAGACAACGTAATGTTCCCTGGCAGCCAAGAGGGCAAACCCCATCCTGGGGTGCACCAAGCACAGCAAAGCCAGCTGGTCAGAGGAGATGATTATGCTGCTGTATAATTCATTGTGACCTCACCTGGAGCACTGTGAGCAGTTCTGGGCCACACAATTCAAGAAGGATGTGAAGGCACTTGAGGACATCCAGAGGAGGGCAGCAAAGCTGGTGGAAGTGCTGGAAGGCATGTCCAGTGAGGAGCGGTTCAGGACTTCGGATCTGTCTAGAGGCTGAGGAGTGACCTCATTGTTCTCTACAGCATCCTGAGTAGGGGAAGTGGAGAGAGAGGTGCTGATCTCCTCTCCCTGGGGTATAGAGACAAATGGCTCAATGTTGCATCAGGGGAGGTTTAGATTGGACATTGGGAAGCATTTCTTTACTGAGGGAGGTCAAACACTGGAAAAGGCTTCCCTAGGGTGGTGGTCAGTGCCCACGAGACTATCAGTGTTTAAGAGGCATTTGGACAATGCCCTTCATAATTTGCTTTAACTTACCAGCCTTGAAGTGATCAGGCAGATGGACTAAATGATCATTGTAGGCCCATTTCAACTCATTTTTTTTTTCTATTTTCATAGATTCATAGATATTAGGGGTTGGAAGGGACCTAGAAGATCATCTAGTCCAACCCCCCTGCCTGAGCAGGATCACGTAGACCAAGTCGCTCAGGAACAGATCCAGGCGGGTCTTAAGTGTCTCCAGAGAAGGAGACTCCACAACCCCCCTGGGCAGCCTGTTCCAGAGCTCTGGCACCCTCTTCCAGAGCTCTGTCACCCTCTATTTTGTTTTGTTTTGTTCTATTCTATTTGTATCTATCATTGAAAGACTTTTCTTATTATGATAAAACTTTGCTCAGAAACTAAATATCCATGGACTGTAAACTCATCCTTTATATTCAAACTAGTCAAAGTAAGCTGGTTAAAATGTTGAAAGCAAATTGAAATAAAGCTGCATAATAGTTTTCATTGTAATTCTCTCTCAGAAGAGAACTCAGAACTCCGTATCTATTTTAAGATTTTTGTAAATTACTTCATAGAATTACACAGTAAATGGCTAGTAGAGAGGGCAAGCCCCATCTGTGGTTAAATATATAAGGAAGAAGGAGAGTATAATTCAGTATTAAAGGACAAAAGCTCAGAGAAGCACTGGCAAAAGATTGATGACCTGGGTCACAGTAGTTGTGTAATGATGACATCATTTGTTACCTTCTGCACTTCTTCTGCAGCAGACAAACCTGCTCATATCACTACATCAGTGATCAAGCCAACAGATACAGCTGTACATTCAGGGAAGACTGAGGCCAGAAACAGTCAAAAGCACACCAGCCCAGGAGCCAGCATAGCACATTTTGGAACCTAGGCCAAGATCTGAGCAAGGTTGGCGGCCTAGTTAGTAACGTGGTAAAACAGGTGAGAACAGGGGCAAGAAACAAGAGCAGGAACAAGAGCTTAGATGTGATAGGTTCAGGATAGGAAGGCAAGTCAGAACAGAGCTCCAAGAGAATCCTGAAATCCCTTTCCTATTTGCTAATTCGAAAGCTGTGCATGACATGGAGTCTGTGCTTCATGAGTTTGGCACTCTTTGCTGAAGTCAGGCAATTGCTCTTTTCAGGTGAGCAATTATCACAATGTCACAGAAAGTGTCACAATGTCAGGGGCTGAAAGTGACCTTGAAAGATCAACTAGTCCATCTCCCCTGCCAGAGCAGGATCACGTAGACCAGGAACACATCCAGATAAGTTTTGAATGTCTCCAGAGAGGGAGACTCCACAACCCCCCTGGGCAGGCTGTTCCAAGGCTCTATCACCCTCACTGGGAAAAATTTCCTCCTCATGTTTACATGAAACTTCCTATGCCTCCTCTTCCACCCATTGCCCCTTGTTCTGTCATGGGCATCACCGAGAAGAGCCTGGCTCCATTCTTCTGGCACTCGCCCTTTATATATTTATGAACATTGATGAGGTCACCATCAATGTAGCAATGTATACATATATTATCAGCCATCTCAGTCTGAAGCAGCTAAAGAGGTATTAGGGCTGCACTCACTTTCTGCAGATGTAGTTTCACTCATTTATAGCAGAGAAGGAGCAAGTCACCAAAGACTAGTAGTCTTAAAGATGTTGTCAAGGGGTAGCAATTCCCTTTAAAAAACAAAAAACAAAAAACAAAAAACCCTTTTTTTCCCTGCCTATGGGAGTGGAGCAGGGGAGGGCGTGGGGGCAGCCTGGACATGCACGCAGACAGAAACAGAAAAGGAGTGGTTTTGGGAAGCTCGCTCTCTCTACTTTTCAGCATGAACCCAGGAGGAAAGAGGCTGCCTCTTTAGAGCCCGTTTTCATCTTCCCAGCCTGAATTTCTCCAACCAGTTGTTCATCACCAAGATATCCCGGAGCACCTCTGCCAGCTGCGCTTTGGTTTTCTTTGAGGGGGGTTCGTCTGACACTTTGATCCCCTGGGACCCTGTTTTTTCTCCACCATGCACGGTGAACCAGAGCAGGGATTTTTCAAATCACTCCCGTTTTTCCTTCCCTTCCCCCCTTCCCTTTTCAACAGCGTTTCCCGGTGTCCCCTGCTGGTTGTCGGAGGGAAGGGCAGCCATCTGTGTCTGTTATATATACTGCTGTTTCAAAGGTTATTGATCATACATTTGTTGTTTGGTTTTGCATTCTAAACAAATCTCTCTCTCCCTATATGTATATATATATATAAATAAATTCTTGTCTCCTTATGAGCCCCTGGTCTCGCATTTTATAAAATTTAAGATAATACCTGTCCAAACTAGGACAGATGTAATGTTCTGGTATATCCTCATACCAAATCTCCATAGTCAGTGCACAACACTAAGAGAAGAACCTGTCTTTTGCAGCCGTGCAAATCAAATATGCTGGTTTGGCCCATTGTAAATAAGGCCATGAAAATGTTGCTGATTTGTTCCAATTTCTGTGAACTATGACATTTTGCAGATTAGTAAGAAATATGGGCATTGTACATGCACCATAAAGTATGGTGAAAGGAGAAAATTGGCCGTGTAATGGTTTTCTGCAAAAATTTAGCACTCGTTAATATTCCTGCAGGTGCTCCCGAATACTTGTAAGAACTGCAAAAATAACAGTTGGGCTAAGCTTTATTCCTAGTTGTGCCAGGGCCGTTTGATCTTCTTCAACTAAGGCTAACACTCAGTCACACAGTCATGACAAGTATTTTTGCCTCGTGGTTACTGCTTGCAGTGATAATAGTATGATAAATGGCTCTCTTCCCCTGCAGTACCACTTGAGCTGCATGAATATTACACCACTAGATGGCATTCACAGCATGGGCCATAAATGTCACTGCAGTCTTACCAGGATTTCCTTGACCTCGTTAAGGAAATAATAAATCAAGGTTAATAATAAATAAATAAAGGTTGGACTAGATGATCTTGAAGATCTCTTTCAACACAAGGTGTTCTGTGATTCTATGATTCTGTAATGTAATGGAACCACAGACCAATAATGTATTGGAATCAAATGTAAACAAAATAGGTACTGGCTTGTTATCCAAGACCACTGTGATCTTCATTAGTTAATGTTTTTGTCAACTAAAAATACTGATACTATAGAATACTAAGAATATGAAGTATATTTTTCTCTTTTTCAGGGAGGAAATAATTTATTGTACTACAAACTATTGGGGCAAGGCACTTTCTCTTTGATTTGTTCAAATTGCCACATTCATACTACTCCAAAACAAACCAGAAATCATCATGATAATAAAATTCAGCAGTAATAGAGAATTATCAAAGACATCTGGACAGTCAGTAGATAAAAGATGGAAGGCTGACTAAGACAATGAAAGGATGTCGTATACTTGGAGCTGTGACCAATGGAGTAATCAGAGAACAAGAATAAAATAATACCAATATCCCAGAACACCAAGCAAGACATGGCATAAACAAAGGTATAAACACATGCTTCTGAAAAAGAATTAAGACATGACAGTGGTCATTTAGGCCAGTTTTTCATTTATTCAGAGCAGTCTTGACTGAACATGGAGCAAAAGATGGATAGTTGGGAGCTGAAGACAGAAGGATGCAGTTCTAGGCTGGTAGGGACATATAACCCTCTGGAGTTCATTGAAAAATCAAACATGGACCAGGATAAGTGAGGAACCAGTCAGTAAGGAAGCCAGAATCGATCTTTTGGTTTTTTTCAAAGGTTTAAAGTCCTCTGCCACGTGAAGGACTTCAAGAGTAGACAGCAAATGCTTGCAATGACAGTGAATTTTCTGTGTTTCCCATACAAGTCTGACCTCAGTGTGTCACACAGAACCTCTGCCACAAAAATCAGCAGTCACAATTTATATTTTATGACCTATTTAAAAGACTGCAAAAAGTTTGTAACATTACAACACATAGTGGCCAAAATATGCAATTCATTCTGGTATTTCCATGTAGCTAATTCTCTGAGAAAACCATGGCAGGAAATTCAGTATGCTAATAATTTTACAAATGCCAGAGGCATATTTTTGTAATATGAATTATCCTTTTAACTTCTTTGACTATTTCTCAGCATGGAAACCTTCAGACACCTTTTGAAATGATATATTCAAAAAGTAAAGATGAAACATTCAGTACAGCAGAGTGTAACACAGTGGTCTTTGTAATACAACAGTTATATTACCTTCCCTGATTCACTACTGGGGCATATGAAATTATATTAGACTGCAGCATTTGCTTCAATAAAATGAAAACAAGCAGTAAGTTGTGATGCATTTTCACTTCAAATGGATAAGCAGTGGAGCTCACATAGCAAACCACAGCATCTGCAAAGGAAAAGCCATTTGACTATTCTGTGTAAGGAGTACTATAGAATACAGAGAAACCTAATCCTACTTCTTTTTTTTTCTTTTTATCTAAATCAAAAATGTCTAATGTTTACTTGCAAATTCAAGAGTAGATTAGTTACTTGGAGTAGAACTTGTAGGATCTAATTTATTTCCATTCATTTATTAAGAATCTTATTACAGATTGAAAAAATGAACTGAATAAAATAAATTTATAGACACTTATGCCAGATTTGGGGTTTTTTTTTCCTGATCTAAGCAATCCTTCTCTGGCAGATGGGTTGGACTCAGTGATCTTGAGAGGTCCCTTCCAACCTCTACCATTCTGTGATTCTACAAAGGCTGAAAGAACAGAAATAGCTTTCATGCATTCTGCATGATGTAAAATAATACCTTGAAACCCCACAGTTCTTACTACATCTTGCTTTGGTTCCAACCAGGTGTGTCAGGCGTAATCCACAGAGTAGATCCTGAGGACCACTGTGCACAGCATCCAAGTTGCATAGATATTAATTCAAGCTGCATGGCATAATCATCCAGAGTTATTTTCTGGCTGAGTCAATGAGTTAGTTGATTCAGAGGACATGATGAATATGTCTACTTATGAGGGTTTTTTTTACTTTAATTCAGTAGCTGTGTTTTATTTTTTCTGCTGCCTTCCAAATTTTACCTCTCTTCTTTCAGCCTTACCTCTGCTCTGAAAATTTCCTTTGCTCTAACATTTCTCCTGCCTCCCTTCAGTAATCTTTCTCCACATTCCCACATACCCTTCTGTATACACATGCTCTTCTGTAAAATTTTCACTAGGGGTCAAACACGTCTGAACATGCAAACCCTCTGATTAATTGGCAGGTGTGGTGGGGAAGGCTGCATATACAGCTGCACAGATAACCCCTGAGCCATGGCAGCTGCTGCAGGCAGTTTTACTGGTGTTTCTGCAGCTTGTGTGCAGTGAAGGCAGAATCAACGTGTTTCAGACATGCACCGTGCTCTGATACTTCCTTGTGACTGGGCTTTGGCTATTTGTTAACACCAGAAAAGATTCAGGGAAGTTCAACATCAGAGCTGCAATACAGTGTCACTTCCTTTGCACACAATGTGGATGAAACAGAAAATCCTGGGGAAGAGGCTGCTGAGATATTTCATAAGTCTGCCATGGGAAGCAGGAGGGACCTGCCAGACAAGGCAGCAGGAAGCCAGGCTTGCTGCTCCCCTGATGCCAATGAGTGGGCTGATGGTTGCTGCTGCTGCTGCTGGAGCAGCTGGAGCTGGATCACCCGGAGAAGTATTGCTATACAGGAGCAGCAACACACAGACTGATCATCTTCCCTTGTCTGCAGCACAGACTGAAAAGCAATGCAATTTGGTTTCTCCCAGCACTCTGTTGTCCTTGATGGTTGTCTTCAGTTAGACCTGTCTCTATATTATTCAGGCTGTAAAATTTTGGAACATCAGAAGATGTTGTAAATAAGGTTGGCGTGTAAATGCAGTCTGAGACAGCCTTGAGTGACATCTGCTTTGTCTCTGCAGAACCCGTGCCTGAGTCAATATATGGAAGGGGAAACATTCAACAAATGGCTATTTTTCCTACTCATGGAAAAAGTTTGAGTTCTAGAACTCAGGGTGGTTTTCTGAAAATTTTAAATCTCTTCTTACAATTATGGTGGGTTTTTCTATGAGGGTCCTTACAACAGCATCCAGCCACTTCACAGATATTAATAAATTCATAAAGCACTTGCAAGATTAGTGGTATCCTGCTAATCATAATCATCCACAGAGCTCAGTAGTACTACTGGAAACTCTTTGTTCATTGCACAAACCTCTGCCACTAGAGCCAAGTAGCTGATTCAGCATTAGGATGCTTTGCTTTCTGCAAAAGATTACATATAACCAGAGAATGAACAAGATGCTTTGACTTTGAGTTTCAGATAAACATTTTGGCTGTAAAGGAATAAATAGTTAAATTCAGAACACATGTAGTGCAGCTTGGTACAGAAATCCCCACACAAGTGCTGTATGAAATAGTTCAAGGTCTAACTGCATCAGTGCAGGACTTGGCAGCCCAGAAGGATCATCACACTAAAGTGGCTGCTGTTTCTGGGGTCAAATTTAGTGATCTGACAAGAGGTATGTGACAACTCATTGGTATCAGTGAAAGCTCAGGTGGATTTGTCTGCTCTCTCTTTCTCAGGCTTAACATCTTCTCTGTTTCTTCCATTATGTTAATCCCAGAAACATTCCTACAACAACATTTGTTCTTTGTCCTGCTCCTGTTGTCTTCTCTGACCTGTCTTCCATACTCAGGCTGCTGGTTCCTGTCCAAGTTAAAAAACTCTGTAAAAAATTATGAATACCAGGTGTCATTCCTGTCTCTGTTTCACACAGATAGATTCAGGATAACATCCTTTTCCTTGCTTAATATTGAGTTTTAACTGCAGACCACAAATATACTCTTGTGTTTTTCCTAGTTATGCATTACAGTATCACCCATCCTACTTTCCAGCAAGCAAAGATCACTGAGCCACGTGTCTCCCTTATTTAAAAGTGTCATCACACAGTGATCACAGGAAAATAGCTTTCATTTGGATCTTCATAAATACACATATTCTGCCAAAAATAAGAAAATAAAAAAATTCTCAATCTCCCAAAGCTTTAACGTACCAGAATACTGGTTACTATTCTAAAAGAAAGTAGAATAAGGAGAGAAACAAAACCTGTATTTATAGAATTAAAGAAGGTACAACTGGGAGGACCTTGAGAGATCACCTTATCCTTTATAATTCCAGTGGCAAATGCCTGTGCAAGACTACTCCTGTCTCTTCTGGTAGTGCCTCTCCCAGCAATTCATTTCCCATTAGAACTTCTGCAATATCTAGCTAAGATCTGTCTTACTCTGCTTTAAGATCATTACTCTTCATCCTCCTCACTGCACAAGAAGCAAAGTGTTTGGGTTTATGTCAGTCTATTACTCAGCTGCAATATCATGTGTACTATCAGTCTTCCTTAGGCCAAAGAGCACAAGATGCTTTTGATATTCCTTTACTGGTTATATTTGATCATTTTCAATGTCTTCTCCAGACTGTATCCAATTACTTACATCTTTCTTAAGGGCAATACCAAGGTCTGGGACAGAATCCAGCCCAACTTTAGCAAAGCTACATCTTTGTTGAGCTGACAGATTAATGCTTTGTTATAAGACCAAATATCCTGTAAACAACAGTAAACAGGAGTAGCCAGTGGTTGAACCCCCTCTCATTAGTGAGAACAGTATTTGCAACCTCAGCAGAATTGAAAGAGATAAGGAAGATTGTGGGAAGTGGCCATGGGTGGATATGGAAAGGAAAATATAATCTGAGCTCAAATAAAGGAGCAGCTGAGGTAAGTGAAGGCAATACCACATACAAATGAAAAACTGGAAAACTGCAAAGTGACTGAGCAAAGAAAATGTGAACATTTTATAGACTCATTAACTTAAATGAAATACTTCCAGATGTGCCAGATCCCTGATGTGTGACCACCCCAGGGCTCCAGGCTGTGTGGCCAACAACTTTGTTCTGCACATTCAAGTGTGGAACCATAACATCTGTGTGTGCAAGGGCAGACTGTCTCTGTGTCAAGCTGCTCAGATTGGTCATATTTATCACTCTTTACTATCCTTACATATATACATCTTGGAATGCTGCTTCCCTTTCTTACATCAGCATTCCTGGTTTGTTTGTTTGATAATATTTTAACTGAAACTTATCTTGTAGTCTAGTGTTCTCCAATTTCTGCTATGAAGGACAACTGTCTCATCATCTTTCCTCATTTTTCATTAGTGATAGCAGTTATCTACCTTACTCTTGTTCCTTCTGAATGTTGTCCCAATTATTTTATCTGGCAAAATCATTTTGATTTCTAAACCCATGCTCCAGTGTATTT
>VYZU01062619.1:0-11194 GCA_013401355.1 Ceyx cyanopectus | reverse complement strand
AATCACCCCAGGGGGTGGCTGATATATTTTCCAATTACCTTGAAGTTAAAAGGGTATAAAAAGAGCTGTAAATTAATAAATAAAAGGATCTTGGCATCTTGGTGAAGAAAATCGTCTCTGTTTCACTCTTTCTTCTCTGCCAGCAACTGGCAGATAAGCAACACTGTATCCTGAAAAGAACCAAGCAGTCAAAAAGAATAGATGCTACTGAAATCAAGGAGGACTTGATGGGTGCAAAGCAGGGTAGTAAAAGCAATGTAATGCCTGGGTACCTGTGACAGGGGACATTGTAGGTGCTTGGAGCATTAGCATCACTCCTGGAGAGTACATCAGGGTGGTACCTCTTATCCAGGGATAAAAAAGCTACCTTTGCTGGTGGCAGAGGTGGGCAGC
This sequence comes from Ceyx cyanopectus, assembly GCA_013401355.1. Lineage (NCBI taxonomy): Eukaryota > Metazoa > Chordata > Aves > Coraciiformes > Alcedinidae > Ceyx > Ceyx cyanopectus. The sequence continues at coordinate 10,801 of VYZU01062619.1, read as the reverse complement.
ATCTGAGTTGCTGTATCACTGTTTCCTCATTCAGACTTGCTGCTTGACAGCTTTCTCCCCTGTGCTGCTGCCCACCTAGAACAACTCTTTATAACGTGTGCAGCGAATGAGGGAACTGAGGGGTGAGTAGGTGTGAAAGCTCAGGGCTGGAAAATCTCTCTGGGCAATCTGTGTTCATTTGTCATGTGTGGACATTGTAGTAAAGACAAGGACAATGAGATTTATTGCCAGAAGTAATAGAAACTTCAGCAGCACAACCAAGAATTGTTTTTAATATACTTTCAGATTAGATATAATGGGAACTGGAATGCAGCCTATGTCAATATGTCATTTGGTGAATAAGAAAAATAATCTTGAATACAAATGTTGTGTATGGATCAACTGTTAACCTGCACAACTAGACATTAGAAACAGATTAGCTGAACCTCAGGCAATATATGGTTTGTGAATCTGTGAATCTGTGAATATACTTACTGAAATCTTCCTCTTTAAATGCTAGTGACAGTAGATAGATGCTTATATACAACAGCTCTTTTCCCTAAATTATCTTTCACACAGTTTGACTTAACTCAAAATGTATTCTCCTCTAACCTTCAAATGCAGGACACTACTGTATAACAGATTAACCCTCTGATCAGAGTAGGAGAAAGTAATGTCCTTTTCCAGGAGAGTTTCTGCAGGGGCATAACTGACCAGTGCATGTGTCCATTGTTCAGTCTTTCATTTGCAGTATGTCATTGTCTTCTACAAGTTGGATAACTTGTAGAATAGGATCTGAATGTTCAATCAAATAAAAAATGTTCTGATGACAAATACTTAGATTTTGCTTTACTTGTGATTGAAACACTGTGTGCCTACAGATACCTAAGTAAGGATGGCTTCTTTATACCTCTATCTCCCTTGCTCAAAAATGGTGGTGTTCTTTATTGATTGTTAGTCTGTGGTATTATCAATTTTATTTTAAATTATTAACTTGACTGAAAGACACATCTGTAAGTATTACTTTTCTCCAGGTTATTGACAAATTATGCACAGAAATATGAGTCCTTGCTCCTAAATTTAGCAATAGTAGCTTGTTACTAATTTCAGATATCAACAGTAAAATCTGTAGGGGACTATTGCACAAATATCATGCAAAGTCCGTAAGTACCAAATCCAAATAAAAAGAAATATACATTTTGCCTTTGTTATTGTCACATTTTTATGCCTCTGCTTCTGTTGTATCTATCTGAACATTTATGTTATAATTATGTGTGTATAATAATGAATGTTATCTATGTCACAGATTAAAGCCTTTCAGCAATGCCATTCATACTCTGCAGCTGCAGTCAGAGACTAACTGATGGGAGAATTTGGTTTGTGTCAGTTATCACTGAAACCTGCCTGTGACTTAGTCTTATTGCATCATGTTCTTGGACTTCTTGAACTGTATTGGAGAAAACAGGGAAGTTATTTATTAATAAGGATTTTTCAAGGTACTGAAATGTAGTTCAGAGATTTTTATATGATAATCACAGTGTTTGTATGTGCCATCCAAAGTTGTTCTGGGAAGAAGAAAGGAATACATGAACTCAGACATACACCTAGTTATTGAAGGTGCTTGTAAACAGCATGAGTATGATTGCTTGAAGAAATGATGGATAATTAGCATCCAGCAAAAAGGAGCTGGTGTATTAAGAACAGCTTTGTTGGTAAGCCAGAGAGATCACCAGTTGAACATGTTGTGTACATTAATTTTCCAGTTTCCCTTTATAGGGAAATATTCTGTTTTTAAAGTAAAACAAGATATAAATGTGATTGACGAATAGAGGTTTTTGGTGGGGAAAAGCTTTTTTCAGTGTGTACAGTAATAGGGCGTTTCTCTATTATAGGTACTGTGTAAATGTGACCAGGTAGCTGCCTCACTGGTGCCTCACATTTCTCTCATCTTCTTATGAAAGGTGCTATAATTGGCAAAGTTACTTTCAGAAAAAGTTTTTGTTGTAAGTACTTCTAGTGCTTAGCAGTAGCTGTAAAGCAGGGATTGCCACAGCCAGGTGGACAAAAGCTTTTTGGCTCTGGGATGTAATTCACCTGTTTCATATGCTGCTTGAGCTGTGGTACTAAGAGGGGATAGTTGTGGCGGGGGCAGGTGGGATGGGGAGAGTGTTTACAACAGGTGATATTTAATTTGAAATCTTTTTCTTCAGTTTTCATTTGTAGTTTATTGTTATTTGGATGCCATCCCATTGTAAATTTGTTTTTTCCCAATTTTTGACTTGGGACAATGCCAAGTTTGCAGTGGTTTCCCAAAAAGCTTCTGATTCCTCCTTGCTCCCTTTAACATCTTCTAGAGCTGTCTGGCAGGATAGGTGGGGGGAGGAGGCTGCTGCACAGGAAACAACAGTACCACTGTGAAGGACAGAGATGTAAGACTTGGCAACAGAGTTCAAATTTAACTTTCTCTGCTTTCTTCTGATTGAAATGAGAGACAATAGTTCAAACAGAACTTGTTCGTACATCCTTTTCACTAATATATGATGTAGTAGTACAGATATACTGACAGCCATTTGAGGGAAAAATCTTTTAGCTTCATCTTTTGTCCATTATTGGAACTATGGCTATTTGAAAGATTCTCTTGAGAAACATATATTTTTGTGAGACATTTAGGGAAGTAACAGTCAGATAATCCTATTGCGATATTTCAGATGACACAAGGAGTACATTGCAAGATACCATAGCAGAATTCATATTGTATTAGTTATTCATTAGTTAGGATTTAGAAATGATGAGGAACTGTGCCCTGGAATTAGTCCATTTCAGTCATTCATGGGATCTGGATTTACATTCTTGTGTCAATCAGGATAGGACTGCCATAATTTGGATGCACTGATTCCTATCTTGATGGACAGCAGTATCCAACCCTCCTGCAGTTCTCTGTTGAAAGGGACTGGTGGGAGCAGAAAACTTCAAGTTAAGGAATTATTTTTGAAATCATATTGGTATGTGGTATGTAACTACCTCCTGGGAATCCACAGGAAATAGAAAGTGCAACGGCATCCTGGTTTACTTTTTTTTTAAAGCATTTGTTTATTTATTTATTTTCCTCGGCAGATATTTTGCACCTGCGTTGCTGTATAGTTCTGTAGCCAGGCCTCTGGTTTGGGATCCAAATATGAAAGATACAATTATATTATATATAATATTGCTCAGACAAGCAATCATTTGTATGGACATGTCACAAACGAGCCGGTGTGGGATTTCACCTGAGACAAGTTCAACGTCTCATGTTGTGAGTATGGACAAAGCTGCACAGTGAGAGTAAGGTTATTTCAGAGCAGGAGTGGGTCTTGCAGCTGCTGTTTCACTTTTCTGCACTCCATGCAGTTGTACTAGCAGTGTCTCTGCCGTTCATATTAGTGTAGGGCATGCTGGAGTGGACAAGGTTTGCCTGCAAGCAATTTTACACTAAAATTGCAAGGGGAGATTTATAGAAACTTAGACACCTGTTGTACCAATGCAGCCCCAAAGTCCCTAGACCATTCTCCAAAAAAATCCAGTGTGCAGCACAGTATAAGGACATTTGTCAGTTCTTGATATTAATTGTAAGAAGTTTCTGCATTGTCTCAAAGATATGAAAGATTTCATCAGCTTCTTAGGACAGTAGTTCTTAATGTGGTATTTAAGCATGTTTTTATGGAGATCTGATGTAATTTTCCTCCAAGATTTCATTCTTGTGCAGGACTTTTAAATACTAAATTCAAAAGCTCCATCCATACTATTTGTTTTTAAATGCAGAGTTGGAGTGAGCAGATTTTTAAACTCTGTCATTTCAGTACTGCCCTGCTACTGAAGTTTGAATTCCAGCTACTTAGTGCTTGTGATTTATCAAAATGTTATAAAGTGCATTATAGCTCCTCCTTCCTTCCCTGTCTCTCCTTCTATCAGTACAGTGAAGGGCTGTGACCACATGACCATTTAAAACTGTAAGAAATTACATTATAAAAGAGCAGTTCAACATGAAATACTATGGAGTAAACACTTTCTATCAATTCCTACTATGAAATAATATCTGCTTCTAAATAATTGGGGCAAAAAATAGCAGTAATTTTAACCTGTCTAATTTTTTAACTATGCCTAGATTTCAGTAAGATTTAGGTAGGAGATGTGTGACACATCTGAGGTTTGTTAAATTTGGAAGTAACTTGTTCTAAATCTCAGAGCCTGTTTTCAGTTTGATGCAGAAATTATTCTATAATCTCTCTTGATAATCTTGAGGAGATCTTGATACCCTTGTGGGTCGATACCTTCAGAACAAAAAAGGACATGCTTTGCTCTTAGCATGAAAAAAAAAAAGCCAAGTCTTCATCCCTAGTAGGTGGGGAACCTTTACAGTGGAAGAGGAGGAAAGGAGCCTTTCTGTCTGTTCCCTGTTCAGTGGAAGAGCAAGCTCTTTGCTTCTTGCTGGGTGGCTCATGCTAGTTACCACTCACTAGAGTGGCAGCATGAATGCTTTCATGAGAAACTCTCATAAATTCCTTCCAGGACAGGTCTGTGCTAAGAGACTGCTAGTAGATCTCAACTTATCAATACATCACACTGCGCATGGCCTTTGTAATTATAATGGATCATACTTTATTTATTATCACAACGGGTGTTACTCACAACACATAATTGATATTGCAGCTTATTCTCTGGAAAACAAGAGGTAAACTGGGATATTCTGTGAGATCAAAGAACATATTTCCAAGAAAAACTGCTGAGCTGATACCCCAAGGGGATTATTGAGTGGGAAACTGTTAATGAAGTTAGTGGTTTGTGGCTTTATTAGGTTGGTTGGTTTTTGGTTTGGTGTTTTGTTTTGGTTTTTTTCCACTGGAGGTCAATTTCCTCTAATTGTCTCTTTCACCTGTGCAATTGGCTCCGTTTATTTTTTGTCAGCTCAGTGGATGGGGAGATGGTAGGAGCTATAGCAGAGTTGTCAGAAGATAGTAACTCTGCATTGTTTGCTTTGAGTGACAATGTAATGAATCAGGCCAGACACACCATCTCTAGGTTGTTGCTCTTTTCTGATCCGCCTGCCCTGTTTTGAATGCTGTATTTATTTGTTAATATTTTAATGAAATTGTTGTATATACCATTCTCCTGTAGCTATGGATTCTTTTACTGAAGTCCAGCAACTCTATTGCTATGCAGTCTCTAGCTGATGGAACATAGCCCCTTGCAAGTGAGAATATACTTTAAACTGCTATTTTTCTGCCTTTAAACACAGCTTGCTTTGAGATTCAGGGAGAGGTTGAACAGAAAATGGGGTGATTTGGTGACATCTCTCGCCTCTCCCACAATGTTCTATGCAGTGTGAATCTACAGGAGCAAAAGACTGAGACAGTGCCAAGCCATCCTCTCAGCCACAGGTATCAGGTGTATTTTCAGATCCAGCCAATATGGCATTGCCCCACCCTTCAAATATCTCCATATGTTTGAGCCCATACAAGAACATGCAAAATGATGTATCATTTTTGCATCATTTTTACATCATATCTTTGAGCCCTGTGTTCTCCTCCTCTGCCTGTACCTGTGATACTATGCTTCTGTTGGAAGTCTTGGTGCCTGGACACCTGCAGTATTTTTGCTATATATCTAAATATATATGCATGTATTTCAAAGTATTTAGGCAGCTGGACTAATTTTCTTCTATACTTAGGAGATAAAATTATAACAAAGAATGGAGCTAAATGATTCCCTACCATCACCCCTTTTTCCCTCATTTACTTAGGATAACAGTCTAAGAATTCCCTTCTTCATGAGGACAATTAGCTACTTTTGGGAAATGAAGAATATTATGTAGTATTATGGTTGTTACCATCATCCTGAGATGGTAACAACCTACAAACTNCTCTTCTCAATGACATCCAATGACAGGACAAGAGGCAATGGGTGCAAGTTGGAGCACAAGAGGTTTAGGGTCAAGACAAGAAAGAACTTTTTCTCAGTGAGGGTGCCAGAGCTCTGGAATGGGCTACCCAGGGAGGTTGTGGAGTCTCCATCTCTGGAGACACCTAAGACCTGCCTGGATCTGTTCCTAGGTGACTTAGTCTAGGTGATCCTGCTCTGGCGGGGGGGGTGGACTAGATGATCTTCTAGGTCCCTTCCAACCCCTAACATTCTGTGATTCTGTGAAATAATGGGAAAGTGTTGTACCACTGTTTACAGTGGAGACAGTTGTAGCATCTGTCATATTCTTAACATCAGTTTTTTTCAGCTTAAAATAAAAAAAGTATATTCTGAAGTATGGATGGAATTGAAGCATGGATAGATATTCAAGAATGGCACACTGCAGGATCATTGTAGAAAATTCTTATTCCCTGCTGCAGTTTGAGGGTAGGGGAGAAGAAAATAAAACTTCTATTTTATTGTCTTTTCTAAGATAATCAACATGCTTTCCCATTAAAACATCCAGCCTGTTAGCAGCCAGGCATTGAGAAGCTGTTATAATCATAGTTATGCATTCAAGAACTGATCCTAATGCAGTCCAATCCTGCTCAGTAACTATACCTCCAGTAACATCTTAAGGAAGATTAAGTATTAGGTATACTTCCAAGGATCAGTCATGCACCTCAAAATGATTACAGCATTAAAGAATAACATACCAGAAAGGAAAATCTGTTTTGATGTTATGTGTGGCTCTAGAATTTGCTAACTTGGGATTGTCTTACTGTGGGACCTCATCTGTAATGTCAGTCATTACCTCTGTGCTGATGCTCATGGGATGTACTTCTAGTTGTGAAGGTTTTTGTTGTTTGGGGTTGTGTGTGTGTTTTCTTTTTTTCATATACTGTGAAGACTGGAGGTGAAGAGAGCCTTTTGATGAGAAGAGTGCTGTGCAGTTCTGCTCATCAACATATTTAGTTCTTAATTGCACACAAATGTTGGTGATACCAAGCTCTTACACATCACATTTCATCTGCTCTTGAAACACCTCACCAAAAAGATTAATATTCCACTGTTGTACAGAGACATGTAACTGGTATTCCTGCAGCTTCTCTAAGGTATTTTTACAGTACTTGCAGAGCTGGCCACAATGCTCTGGTTCTGTCCTGCTCTGGTGCCATGTGCAGGGGAAGACTTAAGGCAGAAGTTGGATTCTATGACTGTGGTCACAAGTGCCTAAGGAAGATAAAATCTCTTTGTGTGAATAACAGAAATTTTGAAGGTAGATTGTGAATGAGCNTAGGTGTCTGAAAATGTTATGGATGTGTTTTTCTAGAAGTTTGATGGGTTTTTGGAAATCTATTATCCATATTTTTCTTTAAAATTTAAGGTCTTGAATAAATAATTCTCAACATGACANAATGAGCAAATGATCATAACCCTGAGGCTTAGAGTTATTCCTTCTGCTTAAAGAAGAGATCTGTTAATTTTCAGTATGTGGGATTTGGCCAGCAGACTTCCCAGCGGAGGAGTAAAGTTGGTAGTACAGCAAAGCACATCTGAGTGTTCAGTCCCAGGGGAACAGCTGTAGCAGAGGTGTGACTGTGCGTTGCAATTCTTTCTCTTTCTGGGTCCTGCTTTATTTATCCAAAACTGAGTTTTCTGGCCTTCCCTTCTCTATTATGTGGTTTGTTTTGCTACTTTGAGTTACTGTATTTACACCTATATTTAAATCCATCAGGGAATATTTTGAATACACTTTGCACAGTGCTGTCTTTCCAAAGAAACCACACCAATTAATCTTTGCCACAAAGGCCATTCATATGGATTATATGCTAACACTGACTTGAGTTTTGACTGAAACGCTTGTCAGACAATTTCTGCCAAGGCAATAAAATCGACTATTTCTCTACTTTCATCAACTGGAGCAGAATGTTTTCAGCATTAAAAGCAATGTAGGATTAAGCTAGTCATTTTTCCATCTAGAAAAGCAAATGGATTCCAAATTTCACTCTGCTTGCAATGATGTCTAAGATAGCCAGCTTGGGTATGATTCTGTACAGTCTCTTTTGTACTAATCTGTTAGGCTGTATCTTCAGGACTCTGATAATAAATTGTCAGGAGAATTATGGGTGAAATTATGTAAGGCACTTCTAAAATGCACACATAGATCTTTCAACCAGCAGGAATGAGGAAAATAAGACAATATGAAACTGTTTTTGTGTTATCCTAATAATGAGCTTTTTCTGATATCTTTAGATCACCTTGATGAACTGTTGTTTTCTTGGCTACATGACATAGCTACTGTAATTTCTCTTGAGTATACCAGCCCTGGTAGATGCATGGTTTAGAGAGGGGTCTTTGAAAACAGACTTGATTCTGTCTTCTCGCAAGCCTGTGCCAAAGGTATACTGCATTTTATAACAAAGCTACACTGGACATAGGCGTTTTACACTAAATACTGAAGAAAACTTGGAAGTGGCTATTTCAGAGATTGCAAAATGAGGAAATGGCTATCAATAGGATAAGATGAGATCCTTTTTTTTTTTTTTTTTGTCTTTCTTTGCTTGTTTAAACTACTGCTGCAGGAAATTTATTTTCTAGGGAAACTGCATTTCCCTACAGGGCTCCCTTCAGGAGCTGTACATGCAGTTCTTCTAGATCTTGGATTCTTTCTTACATTTCATATGGTGAATTTTCCTGTCTGCCCTGTACGTGTAGCATAAAATGTCAGAGTGATCTTTCTGAAATGCAAAACTTGCCCTACATCTGCTGGATTCACTGATGGATACTATCCTTGATGGATACTGATGTTGTTTGTAGTTACCTGAAATAGCTAATTCAATCTACTTTCTCTGTTCCAAGCAGTGTTGCATTTTCTCAACCAAATATCTTTGTCTTAAATATTCAATTTCCATAACTTTCTCTGATGTACATATGACGGTTGTTAAGTTATTCATGTCATGCCTTAGTGCTGTAAATGCTGTGTCCTCTCGGGAGTTCAGCAGGCAAAATAGGTGTCTGAAAATGTTATGGATGTGTTTTTCTAGAAGTTTGATGGGTTTTTGGAAATCTATTATCCATATTTTTCTTTAAAATTTAAGGTCTTGAATAAATAATTCTCAACATGACAGCTCAGTTCCATTCACACCATGGAGCCTTATATTGTTCCTTCTGTAGACTTTGCATTTTACCACACCAGATTTTCCCCCAAGCATTCTTCTCTTTGGAGATATTGATGGCCACCACTATAGTTGCTGGTAGTTCTCTGAACCACATTTAAGCAGCAGTCATTTCAAAGGTCCAGTACAAATGCTGTCTGAAATAATTGCAGTTTTCTCCCCTTAAATTTAAGTGCAGCAGAACTACTGTTTTTACAGGCAGTCACAGCAAAACTAGAGGTGGGTCTGTCTGCTTCCTCAAGACAAAAACTATTCTCACTAGGTTCAGAAAAGGCACTCTAAAGCCAGCAGAAATACCATTGATGTTGACGACAACTATTTAGGTCTCATCTGGCAATCTTTGCCTCCTGCTTTGAAAGGAGGTGTCTGGTTTTCACTCCATAGTTTTGGTGTTGCAAAGAGTCATGCTGTCAACTATACCTTTTCCTAGACTGTTTATTTCTAGCTTCATAAGTTTGAGGAAGTTTCCAAAGAGTTTGCCTATATGCTATGACTGAAGTTGAGATGGGAGTCAAAAAGCAAACATTAAGTTCAGTCATTGCTATAGAAAGGACAATAGTTGTAACTGCTACATTATGTTGGCTAACAACAGTCATTTTTGTTGTAGGTAAGTTGATGTAACTGTATGCTTTTTATTAAATTTGTGTTGCTCTGACTGGAGAAGGGTTTTTTATCATTGTTGTTGGTAGTGGTTTTTTAATAATCATTTTACAATGAATTTCCTGCTGTTAATCATCTGATTTATTAAATAGAAGATTTTTCTGGCAGTCACTTCCTATTCATCCAGAGAATCAATTTTTGGCATATTCTAGAAATACAGCTACAATTGTATATTCATGGCATTTCCAAAAATGGAAGTGGAGGATTAAGACATAGACAAAACTATTAATGTTTTTCATTAGATGCTCTATTGTCATTAAAGCAGAGGCTGTGAAAAGGAGTTCATTCTGTTAGTGTGTCTCAGTGGATTTTCTCAGGGTGGACTCAGAAGAAGAAGAAATAAAAATGGGCCAGGAAGGCCAAGTGCCACAAAGCCTAAAATGTGCAGACAGTACAGCCTCCTAGAAACTAAATAGGCATCAGCAGGGCAGCCTGCTTTACAATTCAGTTTGACAGTGAATTGAGCAATTTTTCTGCTGAAACTGTTTTCTTGGCACGCAGAAGAAAAGTCTTGTGATTTCCAGGTTATGATTTACTAAGAATAGAAAAGTAAACCCATCTGTTGGGCTTCAAGTCCAGAAGCAGAGTATTACATAGTCTGAGGCTGATTTTTCTGTAGACCAGAGTGATGTGAGCAAGCCTGAATCCTGGACTATCAGAAATCTGGTGTGGAAATATAAACACTTGAATTCCAGAAGCGTGGGGAAGAAGGGAAGTTTTCCTGCTTACTAGCATGTAGTCTGGTTGTCCCAGTGTCCTCTAAGGTGTGCACAGTGTATATATTGCAATTTGTGTTGTTATGTTACCCTTGTGTTTTGGAAGTACATGTGATTATCTGAGCTCTCAAACTTTCTGCTGTTCTGAACTACCACTGTGATGCTTGTTTTAATGATAGTTGGTAGAAGGTTAATTGGATTTGTGAATAGAGTAATTGCTAAATCTAAATGAGAAAATAGTATTTATGAGCAAAGAAAAAATTTATTTGGCTTGTTGAAAGACTAAGGGAAACAACAGAAACATAAGTAAGGTTGTTTAAAAAAAACCAAAAC
>VYZU01062618.1:2631-17992 GCA_013401355.1 Ceyx cyanopectus | reverse complement strand
AAAAAAAAAAAAAAAGCTAAAACAACAAACCAAACTCCCCTCCAATATAACTAGAGTCTCTTACCTGCAAGGAAAGAATAAGAGAAATTCAAAAATAGCATGTTATGACATGGTCGAGTGTGACACCTAGAGGCTATATGTTTAGGATGAGTAAAGAATAATTTTTGTCAGCTACAAGTTTTTGCATAGCACATTTAATTTTGGATTTAAAGAATGGAGCTGCCATCCTGAGATATTAAGTATCTTGCAACATTCTGCCTTTGTTTGCTTGTTTGATTGATTGCTTGTTTTCACACTGTTCATTTTTAGCATATTTTTCTGGCTTCCCTAATTAGACTCCCTAGCATTGATATGAAGAAAAATATTAGACCATTACTGAGAGTGGTGAGTGGTGCTCAAGGCTCTGCAGCAAAGCATAAAAGAGCCCTGTAGAGCTTATTGCAGCCTGAAATTATCAAAATCTAATAAAATTCTTTCAGGTCCTATCTCAAGAAAATCCTTATAATATACTTGCATCTGCAGTAAGATATTTGCACAAAAGTCAGGCTCTCCCAAAATGTGCAGCTAGAAGTTTTGGCTCATGAGTTTCTGTTGGGGAATAAAGACAAAAATATATTTTTTTGAGATATTATATGGATTATTTTGATTATGGGTCATGCAAAACAAACATATACGTAAGGGGACATACCACACCTTCCTAACCTCTCTAAAAGTTAGGGGTGCAGCCATTCCACTGCATCCCATACTGGGATATATCCAAGGACATCATGATATGGGGACTGAACCAAAACAATGTGTTACAAATTTAAAGTGCTTTTCAGAAATGTGTGATACTGTATTATCCAGTGGACTTTAGCTGTGATAAACTCAATATTAAGTGCTCCTTTCAAGAATATAGTTGACTTCCCTTTGGCAGGACTTGTTATTTTCATACTGAAATGAAGGGAAAAAGTCTTGGAGATAAACCAAAATATGTGGAGTTCTTTGAGGAGGACTTTGATTTTTACACACACACACACACAAAAGAAAATATTTTCTTTCTTTAGATTTTGGGTGATTTTTTAGTATCCTGGTAGTCTTGCAGCACAGCAGTTTGTTGAAATACAGTTGTAGAGTTTGTAAAGTATCTAGAAGAGTGGACTAAAACTTCTCTAAAGATTTCAGGCTCAAGAAAGATCAAAGCCATACTAGAAACACCTCTTCATTATATTAAACAATAGTTAATGGATCACTCTTCAACCTGATTTTCATAAAGGTCTTCCAGGTTAGTTGAAATTTTTCTAAGGAAATGAAAAAGTGCTAACTTGTCAATCATATGTGAGCAGTTTACAGACTCTACATAGCTGCTGTGCCTCAAATAAATAATTGTATCTGCATAAATACCTACTGATAATCTTGTGTTGGTGCTCCCAACTACAGCACTGACACTATTACCTTAGTGATTCAGATAGTGATTGTTGATTGCAGTTTATTAAGGTGCTTTCACTAGAGGTTTCTTTTTTCTATGGGAATATCTAAGCCATAAACAACTGAAAAATATAATTACTAGGTATGTCTTAGAAGATGTGTTGCCTGAATGAGCTCTAAATAATGATTGCACTGTTAACTGTGAGGGAGGTCCTGCATTCACTGCAGCAAGTAGGAAGAGGGGAAGAGAGGTTGGATAGATGGGTGGAGAAGGCAGCTCAATGGCTAAGACCTAATAAAATGATATATTGCCTCTTGTGTCTCCAAATACTCTCTCCATTCTGTCTCTTAATGACATCATAGCAAAAAAAAAATAATCATTCTTTCATTGAATTTTGCCAGGAAAAAAAAGTACAACCATAAAAAGCAGTGTGGAATGATTTTAATAATTTCTATTTTAGTCAAGTATTTAAAAGTTTGTGGTCCTATAGTTAAATAAATGTGAGAATATTTGAGTGTATGTGTGCTCACCTTCTCTCATGATATTGCTTTGTTCTGCTGTCAAAAAAAACTTGATTCATTGTGCCAACTACATGGATGATCTGTTCGCTGATGATGTTTCCAGATCATCTGAGCCACATAGAAAATATTTTCAGAAGCTTTCTTTGTACATTCATAAAAAATCTAGGTAGAATCCATTGATTTTAATGGCTCTGAAAAGAGTGTCTTTTCTCCTAATCACTATAAACTTGATTTGTTCGTGTGGTGTCTAGCTCTGGATAAAAAGCCAACGTTTTAACTCTTCATTTTTTAAAGGAATTTGTAAATTATGCGTGTTTTATTTTAACTGTACATGTCTATAAAGATACGATCTTAAAACTTTTGAAAGCCCCTAAATTCTGGTGTTATTTTTCATATATTATTAATTTAAATATTTACAAAATATTTATTTTTATTAGGTCAAATATTCTCAAGTCTCTCTACATAGCACGTAGAATAATGTGTGTGTGACTGACTTAACACCAAATTTACCTGTGAAATTGCTATAATTCTGTGAACTCAGAGAGCTTTTTGGTTTAAGGCAGTATTCTGTCCAGTTCAACAAAGGCAAGGCTGAAAGGGTTCCATACTTCCTAAATTAAATACAGCATGATGGAGCAGAAGTGAATAAAATGCATTTCCAGAAGTGCTTTAGGTGAGGGTCCAAGTTCTGCATTAGGATGCTGTAAATTTGTTAAGATCATGGCTTTCTATGTATCCCTTATCAACCTATAATCTCCTGATTGTTGCCTGTTTTTCAACAGCTGAAGAACAGTAATCCACACTTGCTTATCTCTCTTAATCACAGCCTCGTGGTGCTAGAGCTCCCTGAGCCTTTAATTCCCTCTTAGAGGCGTAACAGAGTGGAAAGTAAACAAAGACGAATTTCCAACCTTCAACATTGCTAANAAGATATTTGCACAAAAGTCAGGCTCTCCCAAAATGTGCAGCTAGAAGTTTTGGCTCATGAGTTTCTGTTGGGGAATAAAGACAAAAATATATTTTTTTGAGATATTATATGGATTATTTTGATTATGGGTCATGCAAAACAAACATATACGTAAGGGGACATACCACACCTTCCTAACCTCTCTAAAAGTTAGGGGTGCAGCCATTCCACTGCATCCCATACTGGGATATATCCAAGGACATCATGATATGGGGACTGAACCAAAACAATGTGTTACAAATTTAAAGTGCTTTTCAGAAATGTGTGATACTGTATTATCCAGTGGACTTTAGCTGTGATAAACTCAATATTAAGTGCTCCTTTCAAGAATATAGTTGACTTCCCTTTGGCAGGACTTGTTATTTTCATACTGAAATGAAGGGAAAAAGTCTTGGAGATAAACCAAAATATGTGGAGTTCTTTGAGGAGGACTTTGATTTTTACACACACACACACACAAAAGAAAATATTTTCTTTCTTTAGATTTTGGGTGATTTTTTAGTATCCTGGTAGTCTTGCAGCACAGCAGTTTGTTGAAATACAGTTGTAGAGTTTGTAAAGTATCTAGAAGAGTGGACTAAAACTTCTCTAAAGATTTCAGGCTCAAGAAAGATCAAAGCCATACTAGAAACACCTCTTCATTATATTAAACAATAGTTAATGGATCACTCTTCAACCTGATTTTCATAAAGGTCTTCCAGGTTAGTTGAAATTTTTCTAAGGAAATGAAAAAGTGCTAACTTGTCAATCATATGTGAGCAGTTTACAGACTCTACATAGCTGCTGTGCCTCAAATAAATAATTGTATCTGCATAAATACCTACTGATAATCTTGTGTTGGTGCTCCCAACTACAGCACTGACACTATTACCTTAGTGATTCAGATAGTGATTGTTGATTGCAGTTTATTAAGGTGCTTTCACTAGAGGTTTCTTTTTTCTATGGGAATATCTAAGCCATAAACAACTGAAAAATATAATTACTAGGTATGTCTTAGAAGATGTGTTGCCTGAATGAGCTCTAAATAATGATTGCACTGTTAACTGTGAGGGAGGTCCTGCATTCACTGCAGCAAGTAGGAAGAGGGGAAGAGAGGTTGGATAGATGGGTGGAGAAGGCAGCTCAATGGCTAAGACCTAATAAAATGATATATTGCCTCTTGTGTCTCCAAATACTCTCTCCATTCTGTCTCTTAATGACATCATAGCAAAAAAAAAATAATCATTCTTTCATTGAATTTTGCCAGGAAAAAAAAGTACAACCATAAAAAGCAGTGTGGAATGATTTTAATAATTTCTATTTTAGTCAAGTATTTAAAAGTTTGTGGTCCTATAGTTAAATAAATGTGAGAATATTTGAGTGTATGTGTGCTCACCTTCTCTCATGATATTGCTTTGTTCTGCTGTCAAAAAAAACTTGATTCATTGTGCCAACTACATGGATGATCTGTTCGCTGATGATGTTTCCAGATCATCTGAGCCACATAGAAAATATTTTCAGAAGCTTTCTTTGTACATTCATAAAAAATCTAGGTAGAATCCATTGATTTTAATGGCTCTGAAAAGAGTGTCTTTTCTCCTAATCACTATAAACTTGATTTGTTCGTGTGGTGTCTAGCTCTGGATAAAAAGCCAACGTTTTAACTCTTCATTTTTTAAAGGAATTTGTAAATTATGCGTGTTTTATTTTAACTGTACATGTCTATAAAGATACGATCTTAAAACTTTTGAAAGCCCCTAAATTCTGGTGTTATTTTTCATATATTATTAATTTAAATATTTACAAAATATTTATTTTTATTAGGTCAAATATTCTCAAGTCTCTCTACATAGCACGTAGAATAATGTGTGTGTGACTGACTTAACACCAAATTTACCTGTGAAATTGCTATAATTCTGTGAACTCAGAGAGCTTTTTGGTTTAAGGCAGTATTCTGTCCAGTTCAACAAAGGCAAGGCTGAAAGGGTTCCATACTTCCTAAATTAAATACAGCATGATGGAGCAGAAGTGAATAAAATGCATTTCCAGAAGTGCTTTAGGTGAGGGTCCAAGTTCTGCATTAGGATGCTGTAAATTTGTTAAGATCATGGCTTTCTATGTATCCCTTATCAACCTATAATCTCCTGATTGTTGCCTGTTTTTCAACAGCTGAAGAACAGTAATCCACACTTGCTTATCTCTCTTAATCACAGCCTCGTGGTGCTAGAGCTCCCTGAGCCTTTAATTCCCTCTTAGAGGCGTAACAGAGTGGAAAGTAAACAAAGACGAATTTCCAACCTTCAACATTGCTAATTTGCTCTGATGTCAGAATATTTAAACAGGCAAGGATTTGGGAATTATTTGATCAGGGTTGATTTTAATCTAATGCGTGTGAAAAGGCTGAGTCTGGGAAGGTTGTGCGAAATGACAGGCGTCTCAAGAGAGGTTGACTGAAGGTTTCTTCTTTAAACAACAATAGCTCCATCAGTTTCAAACTCTGGGTCCTGTATTCCTACTGTGTGGGTTTTGTAGCTGTTTGCATTTTTAATGAAACTTTTTGATTCTGATAGCAGCTTTCTCGAAGATTCCTGATTTGCTTCCCAGTTTATAGGTGTCTGAAACCCGATCTTTAAGGCTTGTTATTGCATCTGTTCACTGGGTGGGAGAGAGAAAGATCCCTATTTAAAAAGCTTTGTCTCTCTCAACGGTTTTGCATCATCATGACAGCCTAATCTGTCCTGAATACTTTCATATGTAAAACTCGGTATATATTTAAAAAAATGTTTGATACCTTGATTATTTTAAATTACACAGTTGACATTTATGCATGTAAATATGTGTCCATACTTGCTGGATAGGAAAGGATGTTATCTTGCATTAGATATCACATGCACACTTCATCTACCACAGAGGTGATGAATACATACATGTGTTCATCTGTCCTCACAGCAGCCTAGCTCTGTGTTATTACCTAAAACATAGTTGGTAAACATTTGAGGCAGGGTGGTGGTTTTGTTTGTTGGTTGGGTTTTTCTGTCTTTTCTCCCATTTCCCTTCATAACGTTTTAATTATCTATTTAATACATGTGTAATTGCTTGGTTTTTTTTGTTGTTTCCAAGATGGTTAATGCAGCACGCATATTATTGTCAGGACAAACGTCTGATCCTGTCTTAATATATATCATTCTGGTTATCTCTGTTTTGGTCGTGTGACTTGTGTTTCTGAAGCGTGGCTGATAATGATTTCTTCTTTTTCTTCTTAGCATGTATCATTTGGGATATTCCAGGGAGAGCTGTGTCTGGGAAGACAGCGTTTTACAGTCACTGCGTCGAGATTACAGCACTGGGCTATTTGTGTTTCCTCCTCATTCTTGTTTCTCTCTCTCGCTCTCTCCAGCTGGTGTAAATGACTGCTGCTGCCTCCCAGAGCAAGATAACCTGCTCAGTCAGCTGGAGCCCCCTGCGGACAGCTGTCTCGCTTTTAGCTGATGGAAAACTGCTCCTAACTGCTGAATGGAAGAGCGTGGACCAGCAACCATAGCAGCAGCCGCTGCTGCTCCAGCGGCAGCAAGAGCGAGCAAGGACTCTATTGTTCCCCGGCGCTAAACACTTTTTCCTTTCCAACTGTCATGCACAATAGCGGGAGAGAGGCTTCCAGTTCCCTTCTCCCCGGGAAGGCATTCTGAAGAGGGGGAGGAAGAGCGTTTGAAGAAGGGCTTTCGTGGTCGTGCTGAGGGGGTGGCGGAGGCGGCGGCGGGAGGCATGGGGTTGAGCGAGGAGAGCTCCGCTTTCCGCCCCGGCCAAGGGCTCTCCGCCGCGCCAGCCCGGAGCGCGGCAGTGCGGGTGCTGCTGCTGCTGCTGCCGCTGCTGGCAAGCTGGGATGCAAGGGCTCAAAGTGAATTTCAAACTTCATCCGTGTATTTGTGGAAGACTGGTAAGTAAGGATGATGTGTGAACATTATTTTGTTATTTATTTTTATATTTATTTTTTTTCTGTGAGTATTCATCTTTGTGCGTGCTTTGTGTTTGTGGAGGGGGAAAGTTAAATCTAAATTACTGTTTGCTTGAAGGATTATAAGAGTGGAAAAAAAAAAAATTAGGTCATCTTCCAGGATTCCACCAGCCAAGCTTATATGGCAATTAAACACACACCCCCCCACCCATATTTTTGACTCTGTGGCAGTGTTACTGGCATCTCTTGTATTTAGGGGGTCTTCTGAGTTTTTGCATTTTGTTTGGTAGCTCTGTGTTGTAAGTAAATAGAAAAGGTCAGGGTTAGTGCCTGTCTACGGTGGGAAGGAATATTTGTTATAGTTGGAGACAGCATTGTTAACAGTGCTATAAAAATATTAACTTTTCAGAAAAAAAAATGTTAAATCTGCATGTCTAATTTTTTTTTCTCTGTGCTGGCATATAATATATTCAGTGTTGTAAACGATGGGGAGTTGGGTTTGTTAAATTTAGGTTTGTTGCACAGTATTTAGGACATGTGAAAGCTAATGATGGATTAGCTGAAATAATCCAAGTGATGCCAGATCTCATATCCAAACAGTCAAAGGCAAATAGGCTATGTGGATTCAGCACCATACTAGACAGATAATTTCCTTTACTTTAATACTAATGAGTTACGTGTCTGTTTTAAAGATTGCATGGTCATAACAATGTTCCAACCTTAACTTTGCATTAAAAAATCAGTAGGGAATTTTCTCGTGCCTGTTAATATAATTACATTAATTCAGAATTTTAGCAGTGAGGAATATGTGCATGTCAGTTGTCTAATACAATTTTAGTTCCTGTGTAAGTGAAGTATCTTTCAGGAAATTTTAAAATGTCAAACCAGTAAATATTTCATACTGGCTTTGGCAGTCAGCTTTCTTCACTCTACATTGCTGGGAATAAACCAAAAGGTAGCAGTTTTGTTTAAAAACAGCTTTTTAATCAGAATAAATATAGTAGTAAGAGAGAATGCACATTAATCATTTGTCTGAAAAACAACTTTGGGAAGACAGTTTCTTTCCTGGATGGAGGGCCCTAGCCTTCTGCCACAGAAGCAGATCAATTTACAATTACAGTGATATCCTGAATTTTTTAAGAGGCTGCCTCTATCCAGCAGCTCAGGGAGGAGATTAAAAGGAAATTAATTTAAACAAGAAGACAAGCTTTCCAATAACACTAGAAAGAGAAATCTCAAGAAGGGAAAATCCATTGCAACTTTCACTTCCCACTGAAAGATGGGTTGCACAATGACATTTTCTTTTGAACTATTGACAAATTCAAAACATACTTTTCAGTTCCATTACATATTTAAACATGTTCAGCATACACATAATAGAATTACATGCATTTGTTTATGCAAAAGCACAGTAATAATACAGAGTTTTCATAATGCATTTTACTTTTCCACTAAGTTTCTGGGCATCAGTAGAACTCTGGCATTATGCCTCCATTTAACAATTTAATGGATTCATTTTAAAACGGTAAAATAGTAACATAGGTTGTGAATAACAACAATTCTAGTTAACTAATGCTTATGAACATGCACTGTCAATTTGCTGTGGACTTAACTGCTTACTTTGCATCTAGTACACATGTTCTGAAGTCTCACCAGTTAAACCAGCAAGAAGGAAACTGGGTTGGCTTTTATTTTCTCTGCCTTTCCTTCTTTCCTGGCAAAGACCACTCTTAAACTTTTGTTTGGAACAGGTATCATCTAATTACATTGCCTGATGAAGATCTGGTTCTTCAGCTTTTCTTTTGTGACCTTTCTCCTGTTTTGCCTGCAATAAGGAATAGAATAAGCATGCTCACTGTACAGTTTTTCATACAATAACATAAGCAATTTGATAATGTGATGAAAAACAAGTGGCTTTTTTCTAAGCAATGAATGGCAGTGGATAAAGTAGTACATCTGTTTTGGCCTTTTAATTAAATCTTTGTAGCTGTTTATTGAGTTGTGCTGTTTTCTCCCTCTTTGTGGGAGGTTCTATGAAGTGGAGTAGGAGACTTGCTGGTTAGTGATCTGAAGGAGTATCTAATATGGGTTGAATAAAGTTCAGCTAAAGTATCAGAGGGAAAAATAAAACTTAACAGTAGTGAGCTCATATAACTCAGATAGTATTTTGTTTTTCTTTCTGTGAAGGAAATGGGTCAGGGTAATGCATAGCTAAGACTGTCTGGATTGCTTGATTATGTGCCTTTTGGTACCCATTTGGTCATTTGTTGAGAACCATGCTATTTTTGCAAAGCTGACTTCAGCTTTTGTAAATATTCTTCATTACTTCCATGTCTCTGGTTTTTATTTCTGAAGATTTTTGAAATGATATCTTGGTGTATGCTACTCCACATCTTCTATACTGGTTTACTGCATTGTGTTTTCTTAAGAATGCCCTTGACAGTAATCAGCAGGGGTTAATGAGGTGTGAGTTGAGGCATTCTTTCTCCTATAAAATAATCATTGTCATATCTCATACGGATTCCTTATGATCTTATTCCTAGCCCTGTCAAAACCACTAAACCATGTCCCTAAGCACAACATTTACTTGGCTCTTAAACACTTCTGGGGACAGTGACTCCAAGGAGCAGTTCTGGAATAGCTGTTAGTGAGCTCCTGTTGGGAGCCTCAACCACCTTCCTGGACAACCTGTTCCAGTGCTGCACCACTCTTGTGGTAAAGAACTTCTTCCTTATTTCTAATCTAAATCTAGGCAAAGAGTTTTGGGGTTCTTGGGAGTGGTAATACACAGTCCTCTGCACTCACCAAGACCAAAGGTGCTGCATTACTGCTCCCACTGGTGGAGTGGGCTGCTGGCTCACTGTGTTTCCAGTTGCTTGGGGCCAAGGAGATGCTGGGGTGGTGGGATTGGTGTCCCTCCATGCACCAGCCAATAAAACACCCTCCTCAGAAATGCCCTTAAGTTTAGCTTTTTTGATCTCTTGTGAGAATGAGTTTTTGCTCTTGCATATTTATGCTGCAATTATGTTGCTTAATGGACCTTCAGTATTTTGAATGACATTTAGATGAATATCATTGATCATAGTTTCTAGTCTTTAGGTTTCTTGCCAAAAGTACTCATTCCATACCATGAAGACCTGGTATGTGAATATTTTTCAGATACAAATACACAGCTGGTTCATTTTGTGTGGTTATAGGGAAAGCCATCTGGTTCTTCAATAAACTAAAGCCAGTTCTCCAACTGCACAGTATACTTGACAGTATACTGTATTTATACAAGTATTTAAGGGCAGAGTGATAAATCATCTGGATTCCCAGAGCTGAATTATAGTGTTTGTCTGCTTGATGATTTGAGGTAGAAAGCATCAGATTTTAGCAACTCATAAAACAGGAGTTGTGGTATTAAGGAGTGTTGAATCCACTTTTGTGAGGTGGGCACATGCTGCCAAACACTGGACTTTCCAAGTGGAAAGAAATTTTGAATGGACTCCTGTTCATCAGTAATTGCCCTTCTCTGAACCTGCTGATTTAATTTGCAATAAATTGCTTGTGTCAGGTTCAACACTGCTACACTGAACTCCTCTGAGTTTCAGAAATGTTTTACATGTAATTCATATTCTGCCTTAACTATTATAAGGCTTTATTGGATTGTTTCTTTACATAAATAAGAAAAAAAAGTGTGCCACTATTCAGTGAAAACTGCTTGTGCTAACTCTTGGTAAATATTATCATCCAGTTTATTTAATTTTTAAAGTGAAAATTTCATGTTTAAGAACAGCCTATGATTTTGTTTCTTCTGCCCATGATGGACTAATATTTTGATGTATCTAAGTTTTTCAGTGAACGATGTGAGGTCTGCTTTCTGATTCCTCCATAAAGATTGTCATACAATTACCACTCTTCCAAAACAAGAAGGTGCATATTTTTCTTGGTTTGTCATTTCATGGTGCAGGCCATATATATACCATTTCTATACACAGATGATCAAGTGTAGTTATTTCTTGCCACATCAGAACTCTGCTTTACTTCTTTCATCCTTCTACTTAATTTGTTTTCATTAAATCACCAAACTTAGTGATGTGTTGTCAGTTTTGGGCGTAATGCCTGCCTACAGTTGCTAATATAATTACTGAAAAGCTGCAGATAATCAGTGAGGTTTGATCACACTGTAAAATTGCTGCTTTTGATAGTTTGGAGCAATGCACTTCATTGAAGTGGAGGATGCAGCATTAGATTGATATCTCTGGAACAAAAAAAGTCATAAGAAAAAAATCTGGGAGGCAATGCCTTTAGTATCATTATCTATTTTAAGGAGTATTGATCACATCTCAGATAGTATGGATCTGTGTAGCTCTGCTGAATTATTTATCTGCAACAGCATGATACCATGACTTGGTCTTCCATGTAACAACTGCAGTTGGGTGCTTTCTCCTTTTTAACAAAGGTAAAACTTGGAATAGACTTCTTGTAGATGTCAGTGCCTTTTTAAAATTAGGGAGAAAATCTTTGTTTCCTGAAGAGAACACTTAAGAGTTTATATTTTTATGCTTGTGTTGTCCCTTGGTATGGGAGAAGTGGTCTTTAGATAATAACTTGCTAGTGTTTGAGGCAGTAGATGCCCTGACTTCTCTTAGTTTCCCATGTAGCCACAGGGTAGAATAAATCAAACCTCTGTACCAGTGGATCTTTGTCAGGTTTAAAATTTATATACATTCCAGGTTTTAAATCTATTTTCGAAGAGTTTTGTTCCCCTAGTAGAATTGGGGAGAGAAGAATTTCCAATGGTTAGTCTGAAATTCCTCTTCTAATGCCTTTGGGGGCTAACAAACATAAAATCACTGGAAAAAAAAAAAAAAAAAAAAGTCTATATTTTCCTTATCTGTGTCCCTAGGACTGCCCTTCACAGGACTGAGTGTTCCTACCTCATATTAATGCCTGAGGATGGCAGGAGTCCTTCCTAGGACTAGCAGTTCCAGCAGGGATTTCAAAATATGCCTAAATACACATGGACAGGAACAATCACAGAGAGAGAAAAAGTACTTCAGCATCCCTCTGATTAAAGCACTTGCCTTTCAAGGGTTGTCTCAGCTTGTTTCCATCATATAGCAGAAAAAGTTGTAATTTATTTCAGGTTTTTTTCATTATTATTATTTTTCAAGCATTTTTGCAGTAATCACAGACTTGAGACAAGAGACAGGTAAGTCTATGTCAGTAAACAGAAAATTCCCAGTTTTAAAGAGATGGTGAATAAATTATCTGAAGAGGAGGATTAGATGTGAAGACCTAGGGAAAATGCTAACTGAGGAAAGATGTTTTAACTTGAGGCCTGTCTGTCAGGAAGAAAATTCACGTGTGATGATGAAAGAGCAATGAGGGGAAAACAGAGCTCTACTGATGGTGTGGTGAACTTGAGCTGGCACCTTTACACCCTTGAGGAGGGAGAGAGAAAGGTCAAGCTTTTTAAACTGTCAATGTAAAAGGTGTTTTTCAGGGTTAATCTTTTTTTGATTCTCAGGTCTTCAGTTACAGAATAAGATAAAAGGAATACTAGTAGAAGCTGCATTTCATCAGCTTTTCAAAGAATAAAAAAATATTCAAGCAAAATATGCTGAAGGTGCTTTATTTTTACCTCATTGATTTAAAATATAAATGATCCTCCAGGACTGAACGTGTTTAAGTGCTGGTTACATATGTCCTACCTAAATTCATATTAATTAGATTTAGAATTTATCACTTCTTTTGTGTTCTCTAATGTACATCTAAGCAACCACACTGTTTACTGACTGTCTCCTAGTTAAATATTTTATGTAGTCAAATGGGGCTTGTCTGTATATGACTTGAATAAGGAAATAATGATTTTCATTAGGCTTGTTCATCACTCTTGTTTTTTCCCCTCATAAAATATCCTTTCAGATTTTTTTATTCAACAGGAATTGTGCAAGGAAATGATTAAGTTGTTGATTAATGCAAAAGATTTTTAGTGCAGACTGGCAACAAAAAATTTGGCAGAGATGCAGAAAACAGTTGCTTTCAAGAAATTATTTATAAATATTTTGTTAATAACCTGTCCTTATTTAAGAAAAACAGATTAAATATTTAAAAGTCTAGTGAAAAATACTCCTGAAATTATTTTTCTTATGCAGTTACTTTACCATATCTGAAATACAGTAAAAAAAAAAAAGTGGGTGATTTTGTAAACCTCTCATTAAGATAAACAGCAATATACTCTGGGCTAATGTTGCCTTCACTGGTAGGATAGAATTTTGAAGCTGTCAGAAACGTGGAAAAGGAGAGATGATCATGTTGTCCTGGTTGTACATGTTATACTGACAATGACTAGATTGTTTTTAGCAAGTACCTTGGCGTGCTTAAGCTGACTGGATCAGCTGAATCCCTCAGCTTATAGGGATGTGGAAATAAGAGAATGCCTCCAAAGCTATGTTTGGGGGGTGGTGGTGGTGTTCTTTTTTGTTTTTTTTACTGTATTGGATTAATTCAGTTATTACTATCTTACAGCCCAGGGTTTAACTTTGTAGTTCCCAACTCCACCTGATGGTATCTTTTATTGTGTTCATCCACTCCTATGTTCAATAGTGAGGGAGGTGTGTATCTTTTAATACAATAGCTCCAGATTTAACAGAAAGCCCAGTTCCCATAATATAAAGGCTAGCATTCATAAAGAAAAGTAGTAGTCTGTATTGTGAGGTAAAATGTGTATAAATTAAATTATGCATTAAATTATGTATTGTAGCCAAGAAAGTAATTTTTGGTGTTTAGGATAATACATATATTTATTCTGTTCATTCGAAGTCTTGTCCTGAATTCACAACATTATAATATAATGTATTCATAATATATTCATTATATATGGTTGTTTTGTTGGGTTTTTTTCCTCATACCCCCTGCAATGTTTTCTGTCCACAGCGAAGTCTTCTCCATGTGGTAGCAATGGGGCACACTTTTCTGGATGTATTTTTAGTCAAAATCTTAAGTTTCTCTTTCTTAGACTAGAGAAGCTTAGGTAAGCAAAGACATATTTAAATTCAGACTGATAAAAGTTGAAGACCCAGTGTAGAACCTCAGAGGAGGCAATGGACTGGCAGAGCCTACAGTTGGAGGCAACAATGTCATTGGCTTGGGTTCCAGTTACAGATGTCTTCTTTCTCTTTATGTCTATTCCTGTCTAGCTAGCCAGAAAAAAATAAAAAAATAAAATATGGGGTTACTAAAAAACCACAAGTTTTTAAAGTTAGATGATGAAAAGTTAGATGAGAAACATATCTAGAAAGCATAAAAAAACCCCCGTATTATTTGGTAAAAATTTATTTACAATTAACTGTATTAGATATTAAATCTCAGACAAACACAAGTTTATATATATATAAAGCAGTTTTGGTACCACTAACACAAATTAATCTCCCCTAGAAATCCCTTTATTTACCATTTTCATGTGCAAAAATGATGTTAAACATATCCATGTCTGGGATTTCACACAAGCTGCAAGAGGCTTTCATTGTAGTGATTAGCACGTTCTCACCATTAATTAGCACTGTGCATTTTGGTGTTGCTGACTTTTCTGGAAGTTGTTAGAAGACCACAGTAGCTGTTTGGTTTTTTTTTTAATCACACTATATCTTTAGTGAGCATCGTTAAGATGGCTTTGGTCTTTTTTATGTTTGTGGAATAGAGAATTAAAATCTGCTGTGTTTTCATGGATTTAGAGAAACAATTGCCATTAGGTGCAGCCCTTATGGTCTAGCCTGAGTGGAGTCCATAGGTATTTTGTGAGAGAAGGAGACAGATAAGTAACTGCATTGTGTAGACTGTTTATATTGCATAAAGTGAGCTTGAAGATATTAATTGGAAATGGTTTCTGATATGAGACATACTTAAGCATTTTAAAGATCTGCTAGTCCAATGAGAAATGTGTTAACGAGGTATGTTATTGCTTTCTATCTCCTGTTTTATGCAAAATGAAATGTTTATATTACTGAACAATAATACTACTTTCCTTATGTATTCTGGGGAATAGCTGTTTTACCACTAAGTCATTAGAGAAATAAAGAATAGAACAGAGGGAGATTGTTTTATAATGAGTTGTATTTGTACAGTGCCTAGCACAATTCTCTTCAATTGCTGGTGTTCTTATGTACCACAGCTTTATACAAAATGACATAATTAAGATGCTGTATACAAAGATAGAAAGATAAATTATTAACAGCATAAAGGAAAATTCACATAATTTCAAGTATCAAAAATAGATCAGATAGATGATAGTAAAATACCATACTAGATTATAATAGAGTAATTATGTTCATAGGAAAAACAGTGTTATGAAAATTGTTGGAAGCAATAGTGTTTGTGTAGTACTTCCAAAATGCACTGTTGGGGAGAAAATGCCCTCAACAGTAAAAGGAATGTTTTTAACTGTGTTGAACATTACCACATTCACAGATTGGGCTGTTATCCCTTCTGTTTTCATGTCCTATAATCCTTGTTTTGAATTTGATATAAACATTCTTGAGTATACATAA
>VYZU01062615.1:132032-180884 GCA_013401355.1 Ceyx cyanopectus | reverse complement strand
TTCTCACTATCCAAACCTATTTTAGCTGGCAATAAATTAATTCTACCCCAGACAAGTCTGGTTTATCCATGACAGTAAGTGATCTCTTCATCCTGACCCAAGAGCATTTCCATCTTATTTTCTGTCCCTGCCCTATTGAGACTGGGGAGCAGGAGAGTAGCCAGGTGGAGACCTTGCATCTGTCCTGGGAGACCCCCACTAGGCAAACAGTGGAAGCCACCACGAGGGTTGTGGTTCAGAGAGAGACAGCCAAGATGTAGAGCAAGACTGAGGATCAGGGGCTAAAGTAAAGCTAAGACTGCTACTAGAATTGCCCCAGTGTAACCCTTACACTGGGAGACTGGTGTGTTCCATAGCACTGGTTTCAGTCTCAGGGGAGGATGGTGTTCCAAACAGAGGTAGTTGAAATGCACACTCAGAGATGGGCTCAAATGGGGCTGCAAGAGGCAAAGCAGGGGCTGCTTCTTTGACCCTCCCAACAGTCTCCAGCCAGAGGCTTCAGCACTTCCCATGGTATAAACCTCTGCCTAGTTTCAGGATTAGCCTTCATGCATTTGGAGTCAAATTCTGACACAAAAAACCTCTAATGAGTTCCATAGAGTTTCACCCACTTTCTCTATGTCAAATTTGGCTAATTAACTGGAAAAAAAAAAGGAAAAAAAAAAAAGGAAAAAAAAAGTTTGTTAAAAAAAAGACAAAACAAAGACAGCACATCCTAACAAATATGCAGAGAAAAGGAAGATGCAGCATCTCCTCTGTGTCCCAAACCACAGCACTGCTCTCAAAAGCAAGAGGTGACCAAGTCTGCAGGTAAAGTGACACACTCCTGTCTGCACCTGAAGACAACCCTGACGTGCACTGTTCTGTAGTGCTCTTCAGAGAGGAGCAGCACTGGCTAACAACTGAGCTTTGCTCGCAGAGCTGTTCCAGACACTGGGAGAGCTCTGCAAAAAGGAGGTCATTCAGCTGTGGAGGAACAAACAGCAACACCTGTTTTGTTACAGAAGAGTAAAAAAAAACCAACATAAAAAACCTCTCTGCACTTCAATTCTGTTTCTCAGCTGGGCACTGTATCAAGAAAAAAAAAAAAAAAAAAGAATAAATCTATTCACCCTGCAGTTTACTTGAGATTTGAGAAGACTGTAAAGATATAAACTGAAAAACACATGAAAGCAGCTGCCAGGCACCAGCAGCACAGACACAAACAGGCAAAGGGGACAGTTGCACCTCACCCACCATCCCCCAAATCCAGGCATTCCCTTTTGCCTTCCCTCTGCAGCACCAGCCCAGTGCTGTTGGTATTCCTGCTCAGTGCTCTGTCTCTCCCTCTTAACATTTTGGGCACTGTGGAACAAAACGTGAGGAGTTTTGCCTCACAACAAGCAGTGGTTTGCTCTGGAGTGGATGTACTAGCATCTCTCCACTGAGATGGAAATAGGGCAAACCCACAGCCAGAAAACAGATTTTAAGTCCCCAGGCAAGGGAAAATGAAGAACAAATTAAATGTTCACTGCAAGCAGTTCACTAAACAAAAGAACAATAATAGTGTTTTTCTGCCATTCTTTTCATTTCTCCCAGCATAACTACACATCTTCTGGATACAATCTGTTTTCTTGCCAGGGCTCCAATGTTCTCTCCTGAATTAATGATGCTGGAAAAAATCCACTTTTCATAGACTCTGATAGTCTCTGGTGAGCAGCAGGAGGCTGGACAATACCTGCTTATGCAATGGCTGGTCCTGGGCCAGCCTGCCTACTAGGAACACCCCATTCACACATAAAACCAACACACTTTTCTTGTTCAATGTCTGAATTAGATGGAGTAAAAACACCCCAGACTTACTGGTCATATTGTACACTAATGTCAGCCTCCACACCGAGCTAAATAATCCCTCAGTCTTTGAGGAGCAGTTGGCATTACCTCCAAAGTACTCTTGACACTCTATTAAGGGAGTGGAGCATCCCCCTGCTGAGGAGAGGCTGAGAGAGCTGGGGCTCTTTAGCCTGGAGAAGAGGAGACTGAGGGGGGAGCTCAGCAGTGTCTGTCAAGATGTTAAGGGTGAGCGTAGAGAGGATGGAGCCAGACTTTTCTCAATGTCATCCAGTGACAGGGCAAGAGGCAATGGGAGTCAGTTGGAGCACAAGAGGTTGAGGGGAAACAGAAGGACAAACTTGTTCCCAGTGAGGGTGGCAGAGCCTGGCAGGGGCTGCCCAGGGGGGTTGTGGAGTCTCCTGCTCTGGAGACATTCCAGACCCCCCTGGATCTGTTCCTGGGTGACTTGGTCTGGGTGCCCCTGCTCTGTCAGGGGGTTGGACTAGATGATCTTTCTAGCTCCCTTCCAACCCCTAATATTCTATGGTTCTATGACAATAATATTCCTAGCAAGAAACCAGAAGACACCTGAAGCAGTTAAACCAAGACTGGATCTTGCAGACAAGCACTGCTTGGCTCTGCAGACACCAGCATGCTGCAGTCGTGGGGTAGCTCTTCTGTCTGCAGGCACGATCTACCCCTGAGCAGATGAGGAGGAGGAGAAACAAAATCACCTTGCAAAGTAATCTGCAGCACACTGCCCATATCAGAATTTGTTGTGAGGTTATTCTGGACCATGCTGTAAGTTTGATTTATCTGTGTTTGCCCCCCAGAGGAACACTGAGGGCAGGAGGGGCCTGTACAGTTATCTTTGTCTGGTGGGAGGGGAGGAAGACCAGCTCTCAATGTCTGAAATCAGCTCAGATACAATATGATGCACATATAAACTTTTGCCTCTGTCAGTATGGCATCAAAGAATCCTGGAAGAACCCTCCTCCATTTTGACTTATGGCTGAGAAACAAGCAACTAAATAAATCACTGACACTTTCTTGTAGACCTCAGAATTTCACCCTTTGCTACCTTACCAAATCACTACTCCACTGGGACACCAGCCTTCCATCCTTGCTCACCTCTTTTCTGTGGAGAAGTATCTCTACTTTAAATGAAAGCTTGCTGTGAAATCCTGAAGAGAGAGATTGGACAGTTATCCTGAGCACCAGAAATTCTCATTTTCCACTCCAGTCTGCCCTCCTAGAAGAGCTTTTCTGGAGGTCACGGGACATCTAGGGGCCACAATCCTCTGGTTCTGCCTTTCCTGCACATGGATGGAGTGACAGCAACTGCTCATTGAGCAGAAGCCACAGTTCTATGCAGAGCAGTTTTTCCCAGTGATACCCTCTGAGCTCCCTCCTAGTTTTGTACCACAGCAGCACCTCAGCGTTGAATTTCTGGGTCACCTACTCCAGGGGCAGAGAATTACAAATGCTGCAATCTATGACAAAAAAAACAACAAACAAACAAACTGAAAAAACCCAAACAAAAGCCAAAAAAGGAACAAATAAGGGCAGATGTTAAAACCAGACAGCTGCACCTATGCTCTCCAGTAGTCGTTGAAGAATTATATTTAATTAATTATTAATAATAAATGTCTTTACATCATATACTTACTATATATACAANTATATTTATTAAATGCTATGTGTTAGATGTATTTAAATAAATATAGTAATGATAAATTGAATAATACAATATAGTTATTGTATATAATCAATTGCTATAATTTAATTCATTAATTAAAATAACTCAATATTTTATTAATATTTCCAGAGAAACAGATCCCATAAGGTGCTGAACTCAAGGAATCTGCACAACCTAAGTGCACGTGTGTCAGGGACCCAGCAGCAGCAGCAGCTGGAAGAATCTGGATACATGTGAAGCCAGCACTCTGGGAACACTGAAGAGGAAAGAAATGAAGCTGAGTGTTTTCTCAGTAAGTTTGTAATGATTCAGTAAGTTTGTAATAGTACTGAGCTTATGGATTTATTGCAGGAGTCGTATTTCTTACATTTTTTTTTCTTCTTGTTCCTTGTGTTTCATTCTCTTACCAGCAGAGCCATCTAGTGGATGAGACATCCCTGGTAGGGTAGGAACGGATCCCACTCGGTAAGGAAATCACACCCTACACACGGCATCTCCAAAGCAGCCAGTGACAGAGCAGCCCATCCTGTCACACACTGCTCAGTGATTTTGTCCTGCCTGGGGCTTCAGTTCCTACCCGTGTGAAACTTCCCAACACCAACTCACAGGATCTTTCTGAAGGGCAGCACCTCACCCCAGCCTGAGCTCATGGTGCAAATCCAGCAGCTTCTTCAAGAAGATGGCACATCTCTTAAATAAAGCTTAAAAACTCAGGCAACACTGCTGGATGTGACACTTCTCAGCAAAAGCTGGCTCCAGACCTTCAGAAAAGGTTCTGTTCTGCACTCAGACAAAGCCCATGGCCCACATTGGCAGCCTGGCCAAAATGCCGAATCTCTTCCAAAAAAATACTTGTATTCAAGCCCATCTGTGGTTTGCTTCCTTTTCCACATATTAATAGTTCTTTCTGGAGGTTTTACAGTAAAAGGAAGCAGAGCTTTGAAGGTTGGGAAGTACTCCTGGCAAAATAAAAGATGTGGCAAAGCTCACTGCTGCTTCCTGGAGAGGCTGCAGGGAGAGCTGAGAGAAGCCAGACCCAAATTTGCTCTGGGAAAGGGATTTCTCTGCTCAAGCACCTGTCTCACTCCTAAACAAGGCAACAGTGCCTGCTTCTGACCAAGGGAATGGCAACTGTGTGTGTCTCCCACAGCCAGGACAGCACACACTCATCTGAGGCTGGTGTATGTTTGACAATCCATTGCTGCACTCATCATTCTCAGGTCTCTGGGAGGTGTTGGCTTTGGAAGGCAGTTGATCTGCTGAAGCAGAACACTCTTGCAGCAGACACTTGAATTAATTCAGAGCCATCTGATGCCACCCCTCTTCTGGCAGTGATGAACTCCCCTGCACAAAAATCCCAGCTCATCAGCACACTCACAAGCCTTATACATTAGAAGCAAAAAAACCCAATTAGCAGACTGCAAATAAAAGATAACATTTCCAATAGTCATAATACTACCTGCTTCGGTAGTCCACTGACAACTTTTCTGCCACCATATAGCAACAAGCAAAGCCACTGGGGGTCATTAGAAATACTTACTCCAACTTCCCAAGCCCTTTCCAGCCTCCCAGGCACTAGCAGAGACAAGGGGAGAGCTCAGTTCTCATCATGAGGCTCCTGGTGCAGCAAGAGGGGGGAATTCTTTCCTCTGCATGGGAAAGTGATAGCTCAGGAAGCATCTAATGGACTCAAAACAGACTTCAGCTTCATGGGGGAGTTAAGACTGTCTTTGACATTCAGAGGGCTTCAGCACGGGGAGAACATTCAGGGAACCCAACGGCTTATGGGCGAGCTCCAACCAGTGCCAAAAGCTGGTGCCACCAAGGACTAGAGGCTCTGTTGTGCACTGAGCCCAGTCCAGTTTCACTTGCCTGTGCCACAGGCAGATGGCCTCAGAGGAAATAACCTGACTGCTGCTGCCAGTCAGTTCTCTCCTGAGTGCCTGGCCCTGGGAGGAAGGACACGTTAGCACAAGGCAGGGTTTGGCAGCATTAGAAGACCCAAACTATTCAGTGGAGATGCTTTCAGGAAGGCACTGTTGGCACAGGAACGACTCACATGCCACCTTTTGAAGCAGCATGTTGTGGAAAGTGTCTTTTGGACAAGTTCCTCACTTCAGGGAGAAGGCACCACCACCATGTTTTTATAGTTAAGCTCAAGCATATATTAAACACATTTTACTGAGGTTTCTAACACAAATATTTTGGCTCAGTTCTAGCCAGAACAACAGGTAGCAGGCTCTGCTAGTGATGTGAGACCAAATACAGCTTTATTTACAGACCATTCCACAAATTAATACAAGTCCAACTTCCATGTCTGCACACAAGGGAGAGTCTTCACTGCATGCCAGCAGAAAAGCAAGGCAGGCTGTTTAGGACATGCACCCCCTGGTAAGTGGCTGCAGGCAAGGATGTGACTAGGTATAGGAGTGTTACATCCAACACTGAGCCAGCTGAAGTCAGCAGGAACAACCACACCAGACATTTAGCAAAATAAACTGAAGTTACAAGAACATTTGGCTCCCTGCAATCAGCTGATGATCTATGTGACTATATCTAGATGTTCAAAAGCTGAAGCTGCTGCCATGTTTTGTTCACATTCACATTTGTACCCAGTTGTATTTAAAGGATAGCCATTTAGAAGACTTTCCCCATACACTTGCACTGTCTTTCAGGTTTACAAAAGATTTCAAATTCAACCTTGAAAATGCCTATTTTATAGTCTGCCTTCTTTTCCTAGCCAGAGGTGAAAAAACTACAGAGTTAAAGAAATTTTCAGTGCACACAGAGATTCCAGCTACCAAGTTGTGTTCCTATTGAAAAAACTCTCCAGGTATCCAAAAGGGAAAAATAAGAAAGCAAGAATACAACCTCAGAGTACAGACCTGAAGATGGGTTTTTATCTCCTGTAGGTCCATATAAAGCAGAAAACAGTGCTTTGCTTCTCAGGAAGCTGCCTCTTTTTTGCTGTATTTTCCATAAGTGCAGCTGCTAATACTATTCAGCAACTCTTCATCAAGAATGCCTTCTGATTCTTTAGAGAATGAAGGACAACAGGGCTAAGCAAGGCAAAGGAAACCTGGTGATCTTTACATGTCAGTGCATCACACAAAGTAGCCAAATCCAGCTGTCGGGTCCACTGTTGTCCAGACAAAGCTATTTTCAGTTGGAAATCAACCTACCAGGTATTTCCCACGAGGAGTCCTCTCATGTAAGAGCAGACAAGATTTTGTCAGAAACATTTATTAAGCAAAACTGATACCAATGCACAAAGAGTCAAGAACCCCTAGTTTGAAAAAAACAAAACAAAACCACAACAAAACAAAACAAAACCCAAAAGGCATTTTACTGAGGCCAAAATTATCTCCTCTTCTGGAAGATGTTGCCACGACCCATCCCACGGCCTCTTCCTCTTGCAGCCACTGAGGAAAGAAAACACCAGGGGTGACATGACTGACAACTGAGCACTGGTCTCAAAATCTCTTGCTTAGCAGCAAGGAAAGGAGGCTGTCCCTGGTGCTCAGACAGGGGCAAGAGTACAAAGAGCTTTGAGAGCAGCAGAACTAAGGATTACACACATTTGCCACTTAGATGCAGCAAATATCCACACACTTTAAGCTCCTTCTAAGTGACTCTGGATAGCCCCAGAGATTGAAGCTCCCAGTCTTTCAGGGCTTTGCAACAGGACTGGGGACATTTCAGCAGGTTTACTCCCAGTGTCATCTTTCTGCATTTGCTCAAGTTAACAAAGACTGCTGACCATGACTGTCACTCAATTCTGTTCTAACTGGAGATGGTTCCCCTGGGCAAGGTGCAAATGTGAGCTACAGACTGGCTCATCATGGGGTTGAAGGACCATCTCAGTTGGGTTTTCCACAAAAACTCAGAGACACTTGGATCCTTCCCCAGGTATTCAGAACACAACTAAAAAACAAAAGAGGAGCCTAAGTTTTGTAAAAAGCCTCCATTTCCCAGGACTACTGGCTAGACCTAAACTGCTGCAGCATCAATATTCTACATGAGGTAACTGGGAAGTTTGGCTCCCACCATAAGATGAAATACACAGAAAAATAACTTACAAACCAGTAATCTTCCACTTTCTTATAGCTTAGATTCTCAGAGAGAGATATGGCAGCTTTCCAGCT
The DNA here is from genome assembly GCA_013401355.1 of Ceyx cyanopectus. Taxonomy (NCBI): domain Eukaryota; kingdom Metazoa; phylum Chordata; class Aves; order Coraciiformes; family Alcedinidae; genus Ceyx; species Ceyx cyanopectus. Next base: position 173,228 of record VYZU01062615.1, on the reverse strand, counting down.
GAGGCAGGACACCTCACACAGAACTCATACACACCTTGAGCTTTGAGAATAGCTGCTTTTCCTCGCCCAGCTCCAGAGCCCTGGTTTTTATTCTTCATGCTCTTCAGCATAGGAGCATTCTTCAACATATCTGGCAGAATGAGGAACCGTATCTTGCTACCCCTGATGTAGACCTGTTCCAGCTGTGCCACCCTGCCATCTCTGTAGGTCACTGTTATGTTGGACATCTGCAAGGAAAGGATGAGGCAGTGCTCACAGACATTTCTAACACACTTGTGTATTCCTCTTGCCCCCAGAACACACAGCCAGGATTCAAGTACCAAAGGCAAGGAGGCTCCAAGCACACTGCTTTCTCAGCTGGAGGTGTCACACAAGGCAACCAGGAGCATTTAAACATACTCCTAAACCTGCTGCTATTCGAGCAGGGCCAGGGCTTTTGCTTTCTCCCTGATTTGTAGTTTTATTAGCTTTGTTAATTTTGTTTTCTCATATTGAATCAGCTTTCATAAAGCTATTTCAGTCATAACTAATAGGGAAGCATTTTGATTTGATTTCAACAATGACTTGCTTAAAATCAATCCAAATTAAGCCCTCTTGGGATGCCTAAAGTAACATTCATTAAAAAAAAAAATAAATCTATTTTTAAGATCAAGCTTCATTTTTTACATTCAGTGCCTTTAAATAACTCCAGAACAGAACCTTAAGACCCTGATATTATCAACAGGAATGCCCAATCCAATCCTAAAACAGAAAAGATAAGCTCTGGCCTCTTCAGAGTGCTCAGTAATCATGAATCTATTTAACTCTGTTAAGAGTAGGCAATAGGACAGCTTGCTTTCTTGCAAGACTAAAAGCAGTCTTTCAATCCTGCTGTAAATAAGCCATCTTTCAGCCTTTCCAGGCATGGACCAGAGCCTCCCCTCATCCTTCTGAAGCAACTATACCTGACAGTTCATGTTGTCTTCAGCTTCAATAAGTTTGCCTCGGTAAACTTCTCCTGTGTTGGTCTCACACGTCACGATATGGCCCTCAGCCTCGTGCAGGACTTTAATTGGCACTCCAATGGACATGTTTGCAGTGCTGTGGCTCTACACCTAAGGCAAGATAAAAACAAAGAGCATCGTTATACAGAAGAGCTGTAGGCTAGGTGTTACCTGCACAACCAGGGAGCCCAGCCCTGAGGAGAGCCCCGCACGTCCCTCCTCCTTCGCTCGGAGGTGCCAGGGGCGGCGTTAGGACTCAGAGCCCGGCCGGGAGCCCCAAGAGCCCGAGGAGAGACGGCCGCCTCAGAGCGGCTTCGCTCCCCGCCTAGGCCCGGGCGCCAGAACGAACCCCCAGAGGACGGGGCGCGGCTCGGACGCTTCGCTGCGGCGCCTGCGGAGCGAGGGAGGCCCTTTCGCTGCCGGGGAAGGCCGGTGGGGGGGGCTGGGCTCCCCCAACACTTACCACCCGCCTCAGCCTGAGCCCGGCCGCGCTCACCCGCTAATGGCTCCCCCGCTTCCCGCCCTGCACCGCGCGCCAGAAGCGGAACCCCGCCCCCCCCGGCCCCGCCTCTTCCCGCCCCGCACCCTCCAGGGCGCCCGGGACCGCCCCGCTCCGCCCCGGCACCACGGTTCTGCCGCAGGCCTGGCCCGCCGGGCNCGAGGAATGCCGGGGCCCTGCGCCGCGTCCCCGGGCGGGGCGGCTCGGCGGGGCCGGCAGTGAGCGCAGGACGGGCCCCGCTGCCATGAGGAGCCCCCGGGAGGCCGGGGAGCCGCCGCCAGGTCAGTGCGCCCCGCGCCGCGGTCACGGGGCCGCTCCCGCAGCCCTGCTTGTGCCCGCAGCCCTGCTTGTGCCGGGGCCGCTCCCGCAGCTTTGCTTGTGCCCGCAGCCCTGCTTGTGCCGGGCGGCTCGGGGCTCAGGGGGTCTCTCGGCGGCGGAACGAGCTGAGCTCGGGGCGGGTGAGGGAGCCCTGCGTGCGGCGGTGCCCGCGGTGGCAGCGGGCAGCTCTCGCCGAACCCGGCCGAGGCCCTGGCGGTGCCTCCGCCCTCCCGGAGCCGCGGGTTCCGCGCTGTGCACTGAGCGGCTCCGGCTGCGAGTTCGCTGCGCTGAGGAGCCGGCAAAGGGAGAGGGGTTGTCGGTGTCACAGACTGGGGGCTGTGTCGGGACAGCTGACAGAGCTGAAGAAGTCTGGGTGTGTTGGGAAGCGGGATGACTGGAAGCCGGACAGCCAAGGAAATTAGAGTTCTCGCCCTTTGAAGTCTTCACGTAACAAACATGAGCCTCTTCAGTTAATCTTGAAACTTGACTGAGGCCCTGGGCATGAACAAAAAGAGGACAGTAAAAACACATCAAGAAAAAAAAAACAGATGACAAAATACTTAAGAGATCCTGGTTTGAGGAGAAACTGGGAATTAGGTTTTCTTTTTTTTCTTTAGGAAATTTAGCACCTTAATCTACATTAATTTAAAAAACAGGCTATACCAGTGGCTATGCCACTTGTCACAGTCATGATTAGACAGTGGCACAACTATGAAAAAAATTTGGTTGGAAGAGCCCTTCCAGATCATCCAGTCCAGCCTTCACCCAGCACTGCCAGCTCCCCTCTGAACCTGTCCCTGAGCACCAGCTGCACGTTTCAATGCCTCCAGAGATGGCAACTCCACCACTGCCCTGGGCGTCCCAGTGTTTGATAACCCTGTATTTGCAGAGAGCCCAGAAGATCTGTGCTGGCTTGTCCCTAGAGAAGGCAATAGCTCTGTGAAAAATAATAAAACATTACAAACAACATTAGCAAGTTTTATAAATCATATTATATCGAAACCAGACCAGTCAGTGCCCATGTCAACTGCATTTTTATTCCCACCTTAAAATGCAGTTGACCTTGCATTAGCAGAACTTTTTCAAGCTCTTTTCTAGATCAAAGGTAAGGTTACTGAGAAAAGCCCTGGATGATTAACTCACTCTGACTGAGGTTGAAGGAGTAACAACAGGTTACTCTTCAGGTCCTTCCAGTGGTGAGGGTGTTTCTGACACAGAAACCACCACACTGCCAACCCTGCAAAGAAAACCTGAGGCAGAGGGATGGAGTTACTTGTGTTCTGGGGCCTTTTGGTAGAGATTGTTCTTTTTCCTTCTCCCTTTGGTGCATTACTGAGTTAAGACAAAAGGCCAGCTGGTGAGCTGTAGTAACCTAAAATGACTCCCATAAATTCCAGCCCCTGGGAAAAAGCCATCTGTGGACAAGGCTCAAACCTGTGAGGCTTGCAAGAGATCAACACCTAGAAAAGAAATCTTGGTTGTGTCTGTTTTCTCACACCCCTTTGGAGGCACAAAAGTACCCAAGGAAAGGATGAATACCTGTGTTGGACCTGCTAGTCTTTAGGAGGAGACAGAACTTCCCATAGTTAGAGGCTCACAAGTCTGTCCCCCCACCAAAAAGAATTAGATGAAATTCCAAGGAAAAAGGGGGGTGGACCAGAGTAATGCGGGTGTAGAACAATGGAGTTTGAGATTAAACCAAATGCTTGACTGCAAAGAACTCAAAGCTACATTCCCCCCAAGAAAGAAAGGCAAAAAAAGCTGCCAATCAGATAAAGTAAAAAGGTGTTTCAATGTTTCTGCCACTATAGTGCTGAGCACAAGTTGAGTTTTAATGCTGATGTATGGGAAAAGCATTCCTGTATGGAATGACACTTTCCTGCTTTACTCACAATGGGGTGTTTCCACTACAGTTGACTGCATCCAGCTGAAAGTGCCAGTCATTCAGCAGTTGTACCACTGGGACTGTGGGCTAGCCTGCTCCAGGATGGTGCTCCAGTAAGTGACTCTTCTGGTTGGAAAGGGTGGGAGATCCCATCCCATGGGAGAGGGGCAGTGGGGAGCAATCTCCAGGGAGGAGTGTTGAAGCAGCTGCCAGTTTCACTTAGTCTTATGAGACTGCACATATTCCCTGGTACTCTTGGAGAACTGCTGCTGCTTAGGCCTGGCTCTCTGGCAGGAGCAAGGGAAAAGAGAAACTAGGATGAACTTCAGACCCTTTGGAATAATTGTTTCAACAGGTGCAAAATACCAGAGCAGCTCTAAGAACCTTGCAGGTTGGCATGTGTGAGCTGCTGAGCATTCTCCCTCTCTCCTGGTGTTCTGACACTAGCCCAGCAATTCACCAGCTGAGGGGCAGGGCTGTCCCAGCTCCCAGCCATAACCCCTCTGTCCTGCTGAGCCCCCACTTGATGAGTGGTTTTGTTCCAGCAGTGCCTCCAGCTTCAAAACAACGCACTGTATTGCCCTGTGGGGTTGGTTTTGGTTTGGTTTCTTTTTTTTTTTTTTTTTTAGTAGCTGTCCTGCTGAACTCCTCTTTCCTTCCACAGAGGAACATGAGCTTAGGTGCAGGAGAAATACCTATTTAGATGTCCACTTAGTAGATATGAAGCAGAAGATTTTCATTTCTCTCCATCCCTTCTGCCAAGACGTTAGTCCGTGTGCTGGTAATTTCCCATCTTGACTACTGTAACCTGTCCTCTTTATTCCCTTTGCCACTCCAGCCTGCCCAAAACTCAGCTTCCACCATTCATCTTCTCACCCTGCTGCTCTGACCTAGTTTGCCCTGCATTCTCAGTGCCAGTCCCTCTTGGGTTTTTTTCATTTGCTTCCATTTGTTCTCTGACTTCTGGAACTGTCTGTAACTGCCTCTCCCCACCCCTTTGCAACTTGTCCCGCGTCCTCCTGGCTTCATCTCCCCTTTTGTGCCATCAGTACCTGAGACAAACTTCCTTTGAGTGTTTACTGACTTCCTTTATGGTTCCTCCTTTTGAAACCCATCTGTTGAGGCAAGCAAGTTTTAGTCTTTAACGTTTCTTTCTGTGTTTGCTCTAGTGCTTGTACGGTCAGACTAAGTCAGGACAGAGTGCCACCCTTGCTCAGTATAGTTTGCATATTGTACAGCACCTGTACACTTCTAGTACTATAAAACAGTCAAGATACCTGTGCTTTTCCAAGTCAAAAACTGTCAGGATTCAATCCAGTTAAATATTCCCTATTCCCTTTCCTTCCCTTAAATTTGTGGCTCCCTTGTGGGTTGGGTTTTTTTTGTTATTTCTTAGCCAAGCCTGTTGTTTCAGTTTTTATGTCCTGTGATGTGGAGGCTTGGGCTGCAGCACACATTTTGCTTCTCCTAAGGTCTATGCTTCCCTTCCCCTGCCTTTTCTACATGCCATAGGTACCTGAATCATTTGGACAACGATGAATTTCAGAAAGCCATTCAGGAACTCCAGTTAACAAAGAGCATCTGGACTATTGACCTGGCCTACCTAATGAGGCACTTTGGTGTTAAGCACAAATTCTGCACCCAGACGCTCGGAGTGGACAAGGGCTACAAAAATCAGGTCAGTATTTTATCTGCTGGGGACAGCAGAGAGTTTGGAAGGCCTGTGTGCCATGCTTTCAAAGCTCTGCTGTGTTCTGACGATTGCCCCCAGTTCCTGTGAGTTCTGCCTGTTGCCAGAGCTGGCACAGCTGAGTCCAAAGGCGAGGCTAGGCACGAGCCCACGGATCTGACACCTTTGGTTCCATAATACTGTTGTTTAAAGAAGTTTTCATGCAGTGCTGTTGAAAGGTTCCAGCCTCTTGGACAGCCTTGGAGACTGAAGCCCTCTGTTTATCTACAGAACAGGTACAGCCTGGGCAGCAGCAGTGCTAGCTTCCACACTTTCCCCACCACCGTGCCTCAGCCCTGACCTGGAAGAACCACCTCTAGAGGTGAGAGGGGAGCTCCTCAGACTGCCACCAGGGGCCAGTGCGGGCCTGCAACAGCCATGGCTTTCCCAGGGCAAGCTCCTGCCCAGCGTGAGCCAGGCTGGCTGCCCTCACCTCGCAGCTGAGTGACCACACTAACTGACCAGGAGTGATTTTAAACATTGTGATTCAGAGCAGGAGTCCTTATCCTGTTACCAGTGACCTAAGGCAGACATCTCTTAGCTCATCACCTGCTCTCCAGCTTCTGCAGGCCCTTGCTGGCAGGGACTGGAAGTGGTGGTGAACAGCAGTTCAGTTCATCACTTGTGTTCTCTCCGCAGTCATTTTACAGGAAGCACTTTGACACAGAAGAGAATCGAGTGAATCAGCTCTTTGCACAAGCCAAAGCCTGCAAGGTGCTGGTGGAGAAGTGGTAAGCTTATTGATTTCTTTCCCTTTGGAGAGTCTGTGGGCCCCAGGTTTTTCTTGGACCCACCAAGCTGAACTGGTGAAAGAGACTGAAATAAGCCCCCAGCCTTTTTTTTTGTGAATTACAGAGTCTTTCTGATATATCTGTCTTAGAAAATAGAAATCTATACCTCAGACATGAATAATGAAGTTTGAGGAGAGTCAGACACAGCAAAAGTGATTTGACAATGCTGATAGGAGTTGACTGTTGTGTATGTTTTAATTTGATTATCCATTAAAATTACCCAGCAGGGAGTGCCTACAGCACTCTTAATTGGCCATCACTGGAATGGAGAGTGCTCTGGGAGCACAACCCAGTGTTCCCATTAGAGTTCTCTGTTCCTAGACAGATGTGCAAAGAACAATCCAGCATTTGAGCCTTTGCCAGGGGGAGGGTGAAATAAGAACCACTGTGAAAGAGCTCCAAAGCCAGGAAAGGGGAAAAACTACACAACTGTTTCACAACAGTCAACTTAATAACTAAGTGACCCTGTTCAGCTTGAGTTGAACTTTGAGTTCTCTTTATAGAGAAGCTGGATTTGGATCTGTTGTCTCTGCTGGAGTATATGATTAGGAGTAAGAAGAAAGTGCACAGGGCAGCCACAACAGCATTTGAATGCTGCCTTGCAACTTGCACTTGGCAGAATCGTTAAGTAATCATGTGTAACACACACAGAGCATGGCACCAGCGGTTTAACTAGAGCTGTGCCAGGACAGAAGGGGCAGTCAGTCCATCTTGCTTTAGCAATCTTAGGAGTGTGGCCTTAATCCAGGCAGGGACAGAGGGTGTAACTACCCATGCAGTGCTGTGGCTGGGACATCCGAGAGGAGAAATGACACTGGAAAAGGTTAAACAGCACATGAGTTCAGTCAGGTAGTGCACACAGCCTTGACACCTGGAACATATCCAGTGCCTATGGAATATACCAGCTGCCTCTGTGAGAGACAGCTCTGAACAGATGGAATTGTAGCTTGTTTGCATAATATTCTCTGTAGGAAGTACTAGAGAAATAAAGCCTCAAGAGCACCAGGTAGTGCAATACTGCAAGTGGGAGAATGGACTCGTGTGACAGAGGCAAACGTGGGTACATCTGAAGTTGGTTAGTGGTGAAAGAATCTTTAACCACTCAGTTGCCAAAGATCTGGTGCTTTAGAGATGAGCTTTTCTAAAAGCAGGAGAGAATGCTTCACTGAGCAATTTCCCCACTGGAGTCTCTCAGTGAGTTTCCAGCTCCTTCAATACTCTTCTCTGGGGCATCTGATACATTTTGAGCTTACATTTCCATTTCTGCAGAATCCAGAGCTGTTGAAGCAATGAGATCAAAAGGTCTTGAATGCCACAGCCTTTGCCTATAGCAAAGCTTGAATAGTTCAGCAACCTCTGGTACAAAAATAACCCTGCCAGCTGCACCAAGTACTGTCTGTCATCACACACTCCATGATAGTCTTTTTCCTAAAGCTTGTTAATAAGTGTCTGTTTGTTTTGGGGTTGTTTTTGCAGCACAGTAACTGTTCAAGACATCCAAAACCACTTGTCCCAAGGACACGTAGCCATTGTCCTAGTGAATGCAGTGCTGCTACTGTGTGATCTTTGCTCAAGTCCTGTCAAATACTGCTGCTTCCTCCCCATTGGACAGAAGTGCTTCTGCAGGAATCCTGACTACCAGGGCCATTTCATTGTGTTATGTGGCTACAACAAAGCCTCAGGGAGCATTTACTACAACAACCCTGCCTACGCTGACAGTGAGTAGATGTTCCTTTTGGGATTCTCAGAGCACCAATAACCAATCTGTCAGAAGGTGTTTTACCACCTTAGGTAGATCAGCACTGCATGTTGTGGTGTGATTTACCTGAGCATTGAGGTAACTTAATCCAGAACTTGTTTGGCTTTGAGATTAGTTAATGACAGCTGCTGAGATGTTCCTAGGTGCAGGACCTATGGGTGCAAGTTGGAGCACAAGAGGTTGAGGGGAAACACAAGGACAAACTTGTTCCCAGTGAGGGTGGCAGAGCCTGGAAGGGGCTGCCCAGGGAGGTTGTGGAGTCTCCTGCTCTGGAGACATTCCAGACCCCCCTGGATCTGTCCCTGGGTGACTTGGTCTAGGTGCCCCTGCTCTGGCAGGGGGGTTGGACTAGATGATCTTCTAGCTCCCTTCCAACCCCTGATATTCTATGATTCTGTGACCTAACAGGATGGCCATTTTAGTGCCTCTTCACAGTACTACTCCAATGAGCACTGGTAAGCTCTACTCCAGTAAAGCTGGAGTAGTAGTAAAGCTGTAACCTAAACTGGTAGGTGTAGCCCCTGTACCAGTTACTATTCCTTGGAGAGGCTGCTGCACCCAATAGAAAAGCCTTTCATGGGAAAATTGTTCTGATTTTTACTAACATCTTTGTTCCTCCTTGACAGGAACATGCTGCACCAGCATCAGTAACTTTGAGGAAGCCAGGAGGAGCTATGGCACTGATGAAGATATTCTGTTCATCTACACAGACAGCTGACACCCTCACCTGCACTGCCTGCATGGCAGCTGGCTGTTGTCTCAGGACTGCCCCTGCAGAGACCTGCTCCTGAGCTGCAGGGGGATCTTCAACAAGGGAGACTCTACAGACATTGAGGACTACATTGCAATGCTGTCTTGATCTTATTTTTTTTCCCCAGATGAGGTATCTGATTCTGTAAAAAGGTCTCCATTTTTGTGTGGTTGTTTTTTTCTTCATTTTCAACATTGCACATTTGACAGCAGTTTTAAAACACAAGAGCCACTTCACTAGGAGTTTCTTTTCCAATTAAACATGAGACAAAAGCATCAAGTTGATGAACTTCAACACTTGGTAATACTTGCATAGGTCTGAGGAAACAAAACCTGGAAAACCCCCAGAAAGTACCAATTTCTCTTTCTATCAAAGCATCTAGGGCTGATCTTCATGGTAAATCCAGGGTACTGAGGTTCAGCAGGGTATTACAGAAGGAAAAAAATATTAAATTAAGCCACTTTTAAGTAAGAAAAAATGCCTTGCTGGCTCATCAGTACTGTCAGATGTAGGAATTCTTTTAGGAATTAATCTCCAGGAAATTTACCACATACGAAATTCACCTCACACAGATAGATGTAGCATTTCTGCTGCTGCATTAAATTTATATCACAGTTACTGGTGTTCCCTTGTAGTACAAACTCAACCTCTTTTGGCCAGATCCTCTAGGATGACTGCTCAGAGCAGTCAAAGCCTTGCCCCAAAAGTTTAAGCAAAGATACTTCATTTGTACCTAGAGGTCTTTATGCTTTTTGCAACATCCTCTGAACATCAGGCTACCACCTGTGCCAGCTTCTGCAGAACCCATTCTAAAGAGAAACTTTAATTTAGCAGATCCAGAAAATGATCATCTCCACCACCACTAGTATACATTGTGTTTGTAAATTGCCAGTATCTGACAGCATACACTGGATTGTAACTAAAATGCTGAATTTGAGCCAAGTCTTGCTGTTGGCATTAGTTCAGGGATCTGAGAGCTGAAATCAGTTCAGAAAATAGAGAATGTCTGTGCTGTAAGTAAAAAGGACAGATCTGTCTCTTATACTTGAGCTGAACTGGGATTAAATTAGAATTACAGTATTCAGACATTATCAAGTGAAACTGTTAGTAACCCATTTATAATCCTTTTATGTATTACCTGGGTTTGTTTTGCTGAGGAGCTCTGTCAAGTGTAAGAAATAGGCACCTATTTCAGATTTATCATCACGTTTTGCTACAGCTTTTTATCTGCAGTCCTATCTCTGTTGAAATGGGTAGAAAAATCAACGTTAATACTGATACAAAGCCAGCAAAAATTTATTTTGCATTTAAAGCAGAGATTCCACACCTTTGGAAAAGAACTGTTCCAGTTCTGGAACTGTGTGGATTAACAGTAAAAGCACATTATTATTTAGTGGTGGGAATAATTAATAGGAAGCTACTTTTCAGCATGGTAAAAAAAATCCTAAAAGAAAACATTTTCTATCAGTTCTTGACTTACTGGAAAGTATGTGGAAAGTGTTCAGTAGAATCAAGATTGCTCCTCTGAGCAAAGGCTAAAAACAGCAACAGACATGTAAAATGCAGGAGCCTTGAAAGTTCCAGGCAAAAAGACATTTTCAATGTATCAAATTTTGCTTATCAGTGGTGAAGCTGCAATACAATCCATCACAGTTGCTAAAGAAGTAAAAAATGAGGATGTGATTTGTGAGCAGGAGAAGCAGCACATCAGTGCCAACAGCAAAATCCCAGAGGAAAGGTTCAAAACCTGTTCTAGCTAATGCCTTCCAACTCTTCCAAAGTCACCAGAAGGCTGCTGAGCTGGGAATTTTATGTCCATGGCCAAATTTGTGCTATTTGCTGCAGACTGCATTAGCTATGTTACTAATTAACAGGTATGTACACTACAGGTTGATAGACTACTTCCTTAACCCACACATTTTCAGCTAGGCAGTTCCTCCAGTACCATTAAACTGCCACAGAGTTTATTTTAGAGCAGACATGGTTAGGTAAATACAACTTCTCACAGAAGGCTTGTAAGTGACATTTAACCTCTTGCTGGCTCAGTTATCCAAGTGTGAACCTTGAGCTCACACAGAACACAGCTAAGGGCATGCCAAGTGTTCTCAAGTGCACAGATGTGTGAGAATGTTGACTGTGAAATGTCTGGTACCCAGGGCTAAATACTTCCAACGTGGAAAGGTCCCAAACCAAAGCTGTTGAAGATGACCCTGGCAAGAGGGGAGCTCCACCATTCAGAAGGATCTCTTACAGCTGCCATTCTGTTAGAAGATGGCTTCAAGAGAAAAAAAAACACATGGAAGCAGGAGCCAAGTGAAAAGACTGAGTGTTTTTGTGAGCAGCTGAGGCTGAGGAGCAGCTCACTGTGCAAGTGTTCAGAACAGCTGCATTTTCTGAACCTTTCTGTCCCATTAGAGGAGTGTCTATCAAAATACTCGGGCTGAAAATGGGTTTTTTTTCACTGTTTCCTTCACGATGTCAATAGCAAAGGAAGGGGTATTTTACATGCAGGGATTTTATACATATATATATTTTTATTTGTAATTAAGCCATTCTCAATAAAGGTTTAAAGTCACAGATAACCCCATAACAATGTAGCAAGTGCATATATTAATTAGGTTATGAAAGCTGTTGGAAAATCTTCAGAGGGTGTGTTATCCACTTAACTGGAAATGGCACAGCTGAAACTCATTTGGAATTAGGAGTGGAAGTATTTACTTCAGACTTGCTAGGCTGTAAATTGATTTAATTCTGCATGTCCTGAACAACTGCTGCATCACGCAAATCATACAGCACACCATTCCAGTGTGCACAAGGAGCTGAGAGAGCAAATGCACTGTTACTATTTTTATTCAGCAGCTGTTTTGTGTACTCCACAATCACCAAGTCTCCTACTGGAGAACAGCTCCAGGACAGTTCTTACCCATCCTGACCCTAATAGCATCTCCACAGCACTCTTACCAATGAGAAGTATGGAACTGCACCAGCATTGCCTGGGCTTTTTTGCCTGGCAAGACATGCCTGAGCTTCTGAAGACACTGAAAGCATCCCTCTGCAGCACTTCTCCACACTGAAGGAGCCCACAAAGGACACTGCTATGACTGGGGTTGTAATACACAGTGTAAAGGGAAATGGAGAGAACCAGAGTGGTCTTGCCTGACAGCACCCACAGATCTTCAAACAACTAGGACATGTCTGGGATGCGACTTGGCTTTAAGATAATTGCAAATAGTTAATAGTTAATAACAAACAAACAAAAAAAGGGCAAGAAAACAACCCAAAAAAACCCCAAACCACAAAACCACAAAACCAAAACAACCACAAATTCCCACCACCATAAACCAAACCACATTAGTTCAAAACTTTATTGCTTCTTAACACCCTCAATTATCCATTTGAGTAGAGGGTAAAAACTGGAAAGCAGAAGTAAACAGACATACAATGCAAAGCTTAAGTCAACATTTTTATATCCTCTGAACTCATCATCTGCACCAAACTACAACACACTACACAGTACTGAATAATATTCTGTCATATCAGTATATTCCTACCAGATCTATTCATAGTAAGGAACAGAAGTCTGGCCTCAAGGTAAATGCCAAACACACAAGAAGCCCTTTTTTAAAGAATTACTTAACATACTCTTGAATCCTATTCTTTATAAGTGGTTATAGGAGATGTAAATGCCAACATTAGAAGAAGTTGTTATTGACAGGAAAGCTGTCACCCGACAGTAACTTCTGCTATGTGACATTTAACTGCATTGAGAAGCATCTCGTGACATCTCTCTTACTCCTTGATGATATTGGGTTTGAAACCAGGCTGGACAGCTTCAGTGAGCATCTCTGCATACATTTCATATCTACCAGTCATCTGGAAAAGAAAATCAAAGCTTCAGTCCTTTAGGTGAGTTATCAAATTACTTCAGAAGAAAAATATTGATAGCCACCATTTTTATGATGACATTAATTGCTCCAAACAATAAAACCATAATTCACTCAAAATACAACCTTTCCAGTGCCTTAGCACAAACTTCCGGAAAAGAACTGGCAACCTGCTGCCTGAAACTCTACCCTATAAATAGTAAAAGTACCTTTGCACTCTAAAGATTAAGACTTTAAAATCAACACCTTCTTGCTTGGCAGAAGTCATACCTGCTGACTAACTACTTGAGGCTGTTTCAGCTATCCTGGCTAGCTGAAAGTGAACAGAAAGCTGCACTAATCAATATTATCTTCTCAGGAAGCTATGTCAGAGAAGGGAATGGAGTGTACCTGTAATTCTGTCTTACTATGTCCTTGACAATGGCTGAACCCTGGTGCCAGCAGGGAGTTTGCCTACGTGCCACCTGTTGCTCTGTCTTTACCTGTTAGTGATAGGAAATGTTCTCATTGCTTTGGGTGATTCAGCAAGCTAGGAGGCTGGAATGTAGCATTTTCCATAGTGCTGCCATCCTCTTCTGAAGTGCAGGGTCTACAACACTGGCTCTGAGAGGGATTAATTACTTATTTCTTGCCAGAGTGTACTGAGGACAATTTGCTTAACTGTTTTGCTGCTGGAAGCTTAGCAAAGACATCCTACCTTACTTAGTTCTTTTCAGATACCACTGAATGCAAACTGACTTACTGAAAAGTATGTGATAGCAGAGCTGGTTACATAGGCTCCTACTGCCTCTCAGGCTTTTCTCCTGTGGATAACTGAATCAGACCTCAGACCTCCTCCTTCCCCTCATGACAGAGCTACCTCTGCCTTGGCCACAAATGAGAGGAAAAGGAAATAGATATCCCTGTCACAAACAAAAGCCCCAGCTGTGCTTTATGTGCCAAAAGGCCAATGAACTAAGGTGCTGAAAGCACAAGACTTGAAGACAACAAAAATTAAGCTGTTCTGTACAAACCACCTAAAGGTGAATGTTTTATTTTCCTAATCAATACAACTGCTTCTGTTCAGATACCCCTATTAAAAGCTGCTGTAAGTAATGCTCCGTGTGCTTCCTGACAACACTAAATCACTACTCCACAGTAAAGGCTTCACATTTCTGTAGGAAAACAAAACTAGATGCCTGCATGACTTAAATATCTGGGAATCTCTCAGCACAGTTTAATTCCACTGTGTCAACAATCATATACCTATAACAGTCATCTGTAAAACAACAATACAATCCTGTCCAGAAGACAACCTGAAATTACTTTGTCTTTAGTGCCTCTATATGGATTGACAACATTAGCAAAGGAGTTGTTATAGCTAAGAAATGGCTGTTTGAATGAAAAAGTTTATTCAGAATTTCTAATCCACAGAAAAATTGTATTTTTACATCAAAATGAAATCAAAACACACTATATATTCCACTATATTGTGAACCACATGGTGGTTCCAAATAAGCCAGCTCTATAAAACAGATGTCTGCTTGCAGTAACATTATGTGCAAAAACTGACACTCCTTGGAACAATTACTTATTTTAAATACTAGATTATCACTGAAGATCCTACATATATTGTGATGGTTGCCAGCCAGGAGTTCTGGTCTACTCTGTTAGGATTCAAATCATGCTGATTTTAAGAATGGATAGGGGGGAAAAAAAAATAAATCTCTAGTCTTTAGCAATACTGAGGACCAGAAGGAAAGTCCTGTCTCCACAGAAATAAGAAAGATGTTTTCTTCAGCAATAAAGCCTATACAAGAAGTTGCCACCACCTCATTTATCCTTTTGCTTGCCTTCTTTGTTGTTCTCACAAAATATTTGTGGGGCCTGCCATGAACTTTTTCAGATTAAAAGACAAAACTATAGAGTGTCAAGTATCTGCTTGTTTGTTTAAAAAAATAAGCTTCAGCCATGCCACTAAAGCAGTACAAATATAGCACCCACACAGTTTCCACTGGTACAACTGAAGGATTAGGAAACTGCAGTGCTGAGGTGGGAATTTCTTAAACCAGCAAGGCTGTTAAATTAAATCAAATACATCCTCAGGAAAAAATGATGCAAATTAGCTTTATCTCAGAATACAAAAAAAAAAAATACCAGTAAGCTAATTTGTTAAAGCCACGTGGAGAGGCTTGGAGCCAACTTAATCCAATTTAGTTAAATTCAGGAGTGTGTTACGATGCTTCAGAGATGAACACACACAGTTCTTTCTCTGTGGCTTCTTCAACAGCTTCACAAATTCATGGAATTAACACTGCAAAAAGTTTGCATTCAAAGTTCTCAGAAGCTTTAAGATTCTTGTGGCTTTGGGTTTTCACTAAATCCCACCAGAACTGACAAGTAAGAAGATAAAGACCTATCATACAAGGTCAGACTAGAGGCCCTTCTCAGCTCACTGTCAAAAGCCTACATTACTCTGGGTAATTAAACCACACACAATTCCCCTTAGCAGTCAGTGGAGTGCTGGGCAAAATCTGCATTTAAGGACCAAAGGGTAAATTTTTCATTTAAAAGCTATTGGCCTACTTTCCCTGGATTTGGCTACTCCTTTCCGGAATCCTTTAAGCCTTTGGCCTCCCAAACATCCTGTTAAATTAGTTCAACACTAAGATCCGGATGTTCAAACAAAAGTTTGCTTTAACTATTCTAAGATTGTAAGATCATGATGAAAGACTGATTGGTTTTGTTGTTGTTTGTTTGTTTGTTTTATAAGGAGGCTTACCTTAAAATTCCATTTGTCACCAACTTGCCTGCAAAGATTTAGATCCATCTCTACCACCAGAAGTCCATCCTGAGTGCGAGACAGTCCTGGGGTTCTGCTGCCATCTGGTGCAGCTACATAACTGGACCCATAGAAGTGGCCCAAGTCATGGTGTGCTTAAAGAAAGTTTGAAAAGCATGTAACACCATCTGCAAGTAAGTACAGAACTTGACAGGCAGTGTCCCATAAAACCCAGCTGAGTTTCTTGTGGTTGCCCACTCTCTGACTCTAAGCCAGACTGGAGAGCCAGAGCACAATCCCAAGGTAACTGCAGCTGTGACCAGGAGTTCTTTCCATGCACCAAATGAACAGGGAAAAAACTCACTGTGTTGCCTTTTAAATAATGCCTGGTTATGCATTCCCATCAGTAAGTCTCTGTTCTAAAGGCTTTGCTTTCTATTTGTCAAATCAGACATTTCCAAACCAGCTGAGATGTGTCACATTTTCAATGCAAGGTCAGAGGTGAAAACACTGGAATTTGATGCACAGAAAAAAAAAAGAATCTTACTTCATATTGCACAACTCTGAGTGCCAAGAATCAGCTGCTTCTGTTGTACTTTTGAAGCAAGGGCTATATATCACTGACTTTTTCCATGCAGCTGCTACAAATGCTTAGCTCCAACACTAGCTAAAAAAAGGCTCATGCCCACTCCAGATGAAGACAGAAGTCATGGCTGTCACAGGACAACTTACAGTGTTTCAGCATACAAGTACATATAAGCATATCTTATATCTCTTCAAGCATTCACTTAACTTCCAGCAACTCTGTGAAACAGGGCAAGATGGCCTGCCTGGGGATCCAGGCTAGGGCTGTTAACATTCATCATCTTAAAACCACAAACAACATGCCATGTCTGCACTGACATCACAGGCTTACTTGGGGACTTTCTGTCTTCCAGTCCTCCTTTGAGCATGGACTCAAAACACTCTCCCTCCTCTGGAAGTGTAGGGAAACCTGATGTACTAACATCTGGTGACCACACAGCAGCACCCATTTTAATAGGAAGTGCTTATCCCCTCCAGCTTACAAAACAGCAGCCACTAGCTGCCATGGGGTACACCCTTGCACGAGAGCCATTGTTTCTTCAGGTTAATTCATTATCCACAACCACTGAATATGATTTCTGAACATACCTTTTCCACCATCTCCAGAAGTGAAGGCATTTTTGTAGTACTCCTGTGAAAGAAAAGGAATCTGTAGGTGGCAGTACAATTCCATTTCATTCAAGCAGTCCTTGCTAGTCTACAGACTCAGTAGGAAGTTTCTATTGGTCCATTCAGATTTTTTCAGCACTGTCTAAAGGGAGTCGGCAGAGGGGCAGAGTTTCTACGATGGCTAGGCTAGAAAACAAGATCTTTTGGTAGCACTGCTCATACACTTTGGAGAAGAGTATGAAAGCCTTCTATCAGTTTCACAAGTCTGAAGAGGCAGAAGAGGAGACATTGAACCAAACGGATCTTTGCAGATCACAAAAAGCAGCATGTGTATTCACCTAACGGCAAGAACAAGCCTGGAGTTTTGCAGGAAACCTGATAAAAGACCACATGTGTGGAGCATTTGGACTAATCTGAAGGCAAGAACAACCTATTGTATGCAATATTCATTTTCATGATAGAATTTCAGTATCCAGAAAGATACACCATCTGTATATACATATATATCTGTATATACATACACCATGCACCATCTGTACAACAGCACCCAGTTGTGTACCATTGACTTGAGGATATACTTCATTTGCAGTCATTTAGACTAGCTGAATACTCATTTCTCCACAGAAACTAGGAGAATTAGCACAGGGGGGTGCCTGTTACACAGAGCAATTAAGAACAGGAAGAAGCTGCAACCAAAAAGGCAGCCAAGGCAGCCCTCAATCTCTTGCTCACAGCCCACCTTCAAATCATTACAAACACTGTCTTTATCCAGGAGAGGAATCTATACATCCTTGTGCTATTCAGTTCCCTTCCCCCAACAGAGGCTGCGGCAGTGGAAGCCTGCGAGTGAAGATCCATACCGTTCCCACCCTGTTGATGGCACAGGTGAAGCAGCTGTTGGCTATGGCAGCACCTCTGGCTTCGATTGGCCATAGCGACTCGCTGCAACACAGGAAAGGAGGGAGGAGTCACTGCCCGACAGCTCAGGTTAGCTTGGGCCTGTCACACACTCTGCATTCTCTGGCAAAGCAGCCCAAGTTGGCTGCCAAGACTGATCGTGCTCTTATCACCCAGATCTCTCCACAGACAGAGCCATGCACTGTAGTTACTTTCTGCTTAATGACAGGTATAAACCAAGATGATAACCTGGTCAGTAAAATCTTGTCATGGCAAAAAAAAATAAAATAAATTAACACATCTCAAGATTTTCAAAGCAATTCAACTATGCAATGCTTTTACTCTCCATATTATGCAAAGGGTTTACACATGTGCTTTTACATTCCATTAACTTATTACCAAACACCATTCTGCAGCAAAGCTGTGAGACATTAATGCAAGTTGCCTCTTTTTCCCCAAAATGGTCCAGGAGAAGCTTTTGCAGTAGTGAATGAAAAAAAAAAAAGAAAAANAAAAAAAAAAAAAAAAAAAAAAGAAATACATATATTTATATAATGTGTATATATAATTTTTAATATATAATACATATATAATATATAAAAATATAATTTATACATATATTTCTATATTCGTATTTTTATATGATATATATTTATATAAAATTTAAAAATGAAGGGAAAAGAAAAATCCATTTCCATCAAGATTTCCTACTTCTGTTATTTCAACCACAGTTTTCATAGCACTTTCCAGTAAGTCACTTTCCAATGGCGAGCTGATGAAAAGGAAAGCACGTTTAAAAGAAGCACTGCAGTAACTTCCCAGTAATTATGAAATCAGGCTCTAAATTTACATAAAACCAAGAACTGAGAAATGAAGAATACAAAAAGAAAATCCTTCTCTTTTACAAGCCTCTTTTCCAAAGGAGATTTCAATTTTGACTGATGTTCCAAACAGAAATAGTTTTCTTTGTATTAATTTGATACACAGGGATCAGACTAGTAAATAGGAGGTCCAGAAGTGCTCAGAGTTCCACAACAAAGGTGATACAATTTGTACACTCCTGTGACAGCAGGTACCTGCCAGGTTCTTGGTACCAAGACAAGGCTGCAAGCATCTGACTCCATCTCTCACTCAGACCCAGAAATCTTAAGAGATGGTGGCTGGGCTTACTGAAAGGACTTGGTTTATTGCCTCTTTTCTCAATTGCTTTGAGTCTGGCAGAGAGCTCTTCTAAGAAAAGGGGATTTTATTGAAAAGCTCCAGCAAATTACAGTTTCACAGATTAAGAGAGGCAGGAAAAAAAGGTTATAGCCAAGAAGCGACCCCAGGGACAGGTTTAACATGGGCCTCAAGAGTCCTCTTCCTGCAATAAAAATTATATGCTTAAAAACAATCAAGTGAAAGCCAGTAATTAGGAGAGCATGAAGCACCCAGAGTACCACTGAAGTGCTGTACAACAGCAGGGTAAGCTGCTCCTCGCCTGTTCATGGGCTGTAAGTGGACAAACATCACAAATATTATTCTAGGAGAGACATACCTGCTCCCAAAGGCTCCTGTATTCACCCAACCCTTCAAAGAGCACTTTCCAACAGTACTCAACCCAAATTATCTTTTATACTGAAAACTACTAAAGGTAGTTTGAAGGACAAAAAAAAATGCATGTGACATTACAACCCACAGTCAGGTGTGTAGATACAGCTTTTTCTGCACCTGAACTCCTGTGGGTATCACAGCTCTACACCTCTAAGCTGGTTTTCACCATTTCTGCCTTACTGTGTATGCTCAGTCTTCTCGGTGTTCTAGCTGGTCAGCAACAAAAACTGGATGAATATCCTTGAACCTTGTTGCAGAGACAGAAAGACTCCAGATTTACATTGAACAGGTGAAGCAGACTGGGTAAAAATTTTCCCCAAGAAATGGAAAATGCTAAAAAAAGGCTGTCCTCTTACATTTCTAACTTTTCCATCATCTTGAATACCCAGTTAGCAAGTCTATGTTGCCTGAACATTTAATGCATTAAGGTTTACAAAGTTGATACAGGAAAAATCTCTTCCTCTAGGTTTAATCAATTAAAAATGGAAAATATTTTGTAATTAGTCCTTGCACACAAGCCCAGCAGAAGGCAACAAAATATGCTTCTGTTTGCTTTCTAAAACTCATCTTTGGAGCTGGAAACTCAATCCAGCAAGGCCAGACTCCCCTCCCACCCCCGTGCAAAGCTAACTAAAGTTGAAAAGGGTTTAAAATATTATCATTTTTTATTATCATAAATCACCATCAATTGCTCAGTCATATATATATAAGCATTATACAACACTCAATGCCTTTTCAGAGCCTACTGTTATCAGGAAAAAGAAACCAAAAAAAAGCACAGTAGTTCTCTCATGTGTTAAGCTGATGTGTGGGCACATTCTAGAATCCCAGACCTCAATTTACCAAGTCTAGCTTGATATTTCAAAGTATTGAGTAACATGGCAAAGACCAGAATACAATGAGAATGAAAGGAAGGCATGGGGCTTCTGTCAAGAGTGGTATGAAGAACCACTGAAACCATTTCTACACGATTTCTACTTAACAAAAGCCCCACCAGCAGCCCCAAAGAAAGGCAGTTCTTCTGCATTACAGCATCCCAAGCAATATGCAGCCTGTGTCAGACAATGCTTTAGAAGCATGGCACACTCAAAAGTTACTGAGATGTGACAGTTGCTAATAATGTAGAGGCAAAAAATATTCAAGATTGAAGCCACAAATTAATCATCATGTGCCAGCTAAGTATTTTCTTAGCTCACTGAGCTGGTTTTCTTTTTTTTTTTTCTTTTTTTTTCCTCCCTTCAGGAAAGCAAGTCAGTAGGGTGCAATTAATGTCAATCTGCAGAAGATTAATCTCAAGGGAAATGGTTTACACTGGTTCAGTCTGGTTCAAGCAGCCTCCTAATCACAAAATTGCCAACAGTTAAAATTAAGTTTCTGAGAAAAGGGTTTCTCAGCTTGGCTCTGAAAATGACAATTTGATACCATACTTGTTTGCTCCTAGGTAGAGGATGCAACCCTTCAAGCCAAGCCTGAATGTAAATGACTACTGCCTAGCATAAAGCAAAAACATTAGAGAGATAATCTAACAAAGATGATCAGAGGCTGGAACAGCTCTGCTGTGGGGACAGGCTGAAGGAGCTGGGGTTGTTCAGCCTGGAGAAGAGAAGGCTCCAGGGAGATCTTATAGCCACCTGCCAGTGCCTGAAGGGGCTCCAGGAAGGCTGCAGAGGGGCTGTTTCCAAGGGCCTGAAGTGAAAGGATGAAGGGTAATGGGTTTAACTTAGAGGAGATTTAGACTGAATCTCAGGAAGAAGCTCTTGCCCTTGAGGGTGGTGGATCAGTGGCACAGGCTCCCCAGGGAGGTGGTTAAGGCCCCATCCCTGGAGCTATTCCAGGGGAGGTTGGCCAAGGCTCTGAGCAGCCTGGGCTAGTTGAGGGTGTCCCTGCTCCCTGCAGGGGGGCTGCACTGGATGCCCTTTGGAGGTCCCTTCCAGCCCTAAACATTCTATGATAAATAAATTCTCATGAGTTTTCACAACACCAGCTGGATGCTGCTTAACTCTGTCTTGGAGACAAAAGACCTGCAGTTGTACAACTCAACAGACTTGTACTCCAAAACTCCAGACAGATGGGAACGCAGATTCCTTCATGAAGGCAAAACAAGGTTGTGATTCCTCAAGCTCCAAGGCCTCAGCAAGGTGCCCCTGTGGCCTCAGAGGCTCAGTTCACCCAGAAAGCATGCAACAGCCTCAATCAGCTTGTGTCTTACCTGAGTGACCCAATAGTGGCCGAGGGGTTAAAGATGATCTCTGCTCCATTGACACTGAACATGAGCCAGTTGAGGGGGTGGTGGCGCCCATAGCAGATGTTCACAGCGATTGCTCCAAACTGGGTCTGAAACACGGGGTGCCCTGTGTTTCCTTCCATATAGTAAGTAGACTGCAGACAAACAAACAAACCAACCACAAATGCAGATTTATTTAAAAAAAAAGCATAAAGTAAATCTAGACACTCCTTAAAGAATCTGGAGCCTCTCCTACAAGGACAGGCTGAAGGAGCTGGGGTTGTTCAGCCTGGAGAAGAGAAGGCTCTGGGGAGACCTTAGAGCACCGGCCAGTGCCTGAAGGGGCTGCAGGAAGGCTGGAGAGGGGCTGTTTCCAAGGGCCTGCAGTGAAAGGATGAGGGGTAATGGGTTTAACTTAGAGGAGATTTAGACTGGATCTCAGGACGAAGTTCTTGCCCTTGAGGGTGGTGGATCAGTGGCACAGGCTCCCCAGGGAGGTGGTTGAGGCCCCATCCCTGGAGCTATTCCAGGTGAGGTTGGACAAATTACACTGCTGTACCTGGTTTCAACCAAAGAAACTTTTCATGCGTCAGGCAGTGCATTTCTGAAATCTTTGTGAAAGCAGGTATCACCAGGTTCAGAAGGGTTTAGACAAGGACACCAATAAAAGAACCACAGATAAGAAACAAAATAGACAGGAACATGCCTAATACAATGAATGTAGCTACTGAGGGAATACAGAAGTTGCAGAGTGCTCAGGCTCTTAACAGGACCTTTTAGTGAAGATCCCAGAGACATTAAAACAAGGTACATGATCCACCAGCCTGACCCAATGGAGCGTGCCTCACACAACGAAGGTGTTGTTAAACAACCCCCTTTTGATGGAAACTATCTGTCCATTGTAATAACCACAGCCATTGGCCTTGAAGAAAGCAGAACCACCCCAGGCCTAAAGCAACCACAGCTACTGATGGGGAACAAAGCAGGGCCTCACAAAGTGTAGGAGGATGGCATGAGATACAGGGGCTTCACCTTCTGCAACCAAGAATCAGTGTATGCACAGTAAAAGTGCTATCTTGTGTTTCTTATTATCAGGTCTCATTAGGTTGCACAGTCCCTTGGGCACTGATTTTATCTCCTTTCATGTCTGTAGGGAACACACCACATAGTGGGCACTCACATAATCCTTCTTCAAAACAATTCTGCTGATTGAATATATTTCCATTTTTTCTTCCATTCTCAGTTTTCTTTCATTACAATAGAAGAAAAACAAGAATGCTGTTGCTTCAGGGAATTCATCAGTTCTTATTTCTTTATTCCTCACCAGAGGTCACAATCATCTCCACAGCAACAAACTGCAATGTCTCAAGAAGGATTGAGTGTTGTTTATTTATATGCCCACCCACACATGGCTGAATGGGCTACAGACCAATCTCTTTTCCCTTTCCATTCAGTTCTCACTGATTCAATAAGGATGATTTTAATAAGGCTCCTCTTCCTATCTTCTCAAGGCAATCCACATAGAATAGTTTCCAGTTCAGTACTTCCTTGGGGCTTACCTTAGTTGATAAAGAAACTAACACTACAGTAACAGATAAGCATCAGCCTTCCTTGTAGTTCTGGGGGGTTCTAAAGTTCCTCTTTCAGAATTGCTCAGCTCAGAAGAATTAATGTCAATGTTTGACTAAAAAAAAACTAGCTAAAAAGACAGTGCTGAAGAAACACAGACCGGGCTGATCAGGTCTGGGAGTCAGGTCAAAGCTTGCAGAGGTCTTTGAACACAAAGATTCAAAGCACAAAAAAACCCATTTCTAAATTAATAAAAAAAGCAACTGGGGTTCTGAACCTTCAGTTTAGTAAGTGAAGCATTTGGACAGGGAAGAAAAGCAGCTGCAGATATACAGGAGCCCTCAGTGCTTAAAAGAAACACCTCTGTTAATTACTCAATCTTGACAAAGAGAGATTAAGTTAGGTAAAACAGTGTAGTTTTAGACTTCAGTTTCTTTTTAACCCTGATCTTTCTGCCCGTGATAATTCTATAGATGGATAAACACATTTCAGATCTAGTACTTATCTCCAGATTGTTGCCTCTTCAACCAGTTCAGGTTTTGAAGCTGATTCTGGAAGATGGCCTAAAATCTGCTGGGGGCTCCAAGTGGAAGTAATGTGATTAGTAAATAGAAGATGCTGCAAAGCAGCTGCTCAGTCAGAAGCATAATGAACTAAGGGATTCTGCTCAAAGAAATGTAAGCAGAACAACTGCCATTTCCAAGACAAGCTCACAAAGTAACAGAGATCAAGACTACAACATGCACACTTGAACCACCAAAACTGCCCTCCATGTTGGAGTTCAACATGCACACATGCAAAAACATCTAAAGCAATCATGCACAGCTAGCATAACAAAGCTGTGACTGAAAGGATTTTAAGATCCTTGATACTTTTGTAGTTTCCATCAGCCCAAAGAAGAGCACAAGCCAAAGATCCAGGGTTACAGTGTTATGTGTTAAGTCATCACTCCCTATTCTTGA
The DNA here is from genome assembly GCA_013401355.1 of Ceyx cyanopectus. Lineage (NCBI taxonomy): Eukaryota > Metazoa > Chordata > Aves > Coraciiformes > Alcedinidae > Ceyx > Ceyx cyanopectus. Next base: position 149,429 of record VYZU01062615.1, on the reverse strand, counting down.
TAAATGCACTTTTTTTCATCTGATTTGACACTTGGTGAACCACATTTTCTAGAAATACACAATATAAATACCTGCCAGTATGGCTGATACAGCACAGGCTGACAAGAGCAAGAGCTGCAAGGAAAGGTTAGCTTGCCAGTCACAAGACTGCATCTTACCTCATTGAAATCTCCAATCCTTGGAATGTGGTTTTTCCGACTTTTGCCAAGGACACATCCCGAATTGGAGATGACCACTGCAGCATTCCACAGAGTTCCCCCGTGTGTTTCATCTCGCTCCAGGATTGGAGAGATCACAACCATATTGTATTTCTTTGCCAGCTATAGAAATGAACACAATTCTATTATACACCAAAAAAAAAAAAAAAAAGTGTTCGCATTGGTTCGTAAAGGGTTAAAACATTTTTTTCATCTGGTATATTAGTCTGACTGTTAGAAAGGTCTCATCCTGAATCCCACTTGACATGTCCACAGAACCACAGTTTCTTCACCAAAGATGGATCCACCAGAGAGCCTTCAACTAGAAATGCAAGGTACCAATAAGACAAAGCAAAGCCAACCCCTATTTGTGTAAGAGAGCAGACAGATCCCATCCCTTCTGCTGGACACCACAGCTAGCTGTCAACACTTGCTAAAAAATAACAAGGGAAAAAAAGAAAAAAGAGACAAAAGATTAAATAATGTAAAATAGCATTACATGTGAATTATAAACGTTAAACAATGTGTGAGAAATATAGTAACTTCTGACCACCAGTTTACCCTCTTTTCCTTCATAACTCTATTATGTCTCTAAACTTCCAGAGTCATTAATTCCATAGTGAGAAGCAATATGTGCTTGCCCTAGATCAGACTAAAGATAATGCTGTTTACAAAAGCTTAATAGGTCAGTGCATATTTGGGGGGAATTTGACATCAAAACTGTCTTTTGTTGTTTCAATTACTTGTAAAAGAAAGCCATTGAAATTCCATCTTAAAAAAAATCAAAGCTGTCAGAATGAACTCTGCCACCTTTGCAAGCAACAGTCTCTGGAAAAATATGAGCCAGACAATAACAAAACTCCTGGAGTTCACAAAAAGCCCCCTACACTTTGTGTCCTCTCACAGGCAGATGCAAAAGAGCTGTGTGGAGGTGTCCCTGTTCTCCTCACATCTTCATCCAGCTAGTGTTTCATGCTCAGCTGTTCCAACAAGAAACACCTTTGAACAGAAACTTTCAATATTTGTCTGAAGAACTGTTCCTCCCTTGTAAAATTCAGTAATAAATGGCAGTTTGTTATGCCTTCCATGGTAAAAGGTAGTCTACAATTACCAAGTAGTTTGTCATATTATTTGTAAAGCAAGTTGAAAATTAGTTTTCATTGATTTCAGTTTTCTCAGTTGTACAAGACCTGGCCATAAAGAATAAATCCATGCTAATTCATGGCAGTGGTGGGCTGGGGTTGGAGGCTGGATGTGAGGGGTTTTTTTTGCTTGCTTGGGGTTTTTTTTACCTCTTGACAGAATCTTGTTGTTGGCCCATCCTCTGCTGACTCAGCAAACTCAGTCCAAGGAAGCTTCTCTCTTGTACAGAAAGCAAAGGGCATGGCTGGAAAGCACCAATGAAAGACATAACTTACAGGAATGTTCCTGTCACTCAAGAAATACATGGTATATAATACATTGCATGAACACAGATAAAAAATTAAACACCAAAGCATGATTCAGCTGTTCTCCTTGTTTGAAGACAAAACCTTTTGGAAACTGTTTTTAGCAAGGGCAAGGAATTGTTGGGCCCACACAAAAGAAAGCAGGATGGAAAGAATGGATTTAGTGAAGTCCTACTGGAGATAAAAACAGAAAATACACACCAGTCACTAATGTTTGCTTTCTGTGAATAACCCATTTCCTCAGATATTTCATGGGGCCTTCATGTTGGGTTTTTCCCCAAAGTCTCCAATTAAAAATTAGGCTTTTAAAATATCTGTCTATAAAAAAATGGGGAATTTTAGGAGGAAAAATCCCAAAGGAAAAAAGGATCACAGAGCTGACAGGAAGAAGGAGCTCACCTACAAACACCACTGCTGCAGCATCCACCAGGCTTCACTGCAACAGACTTCACATACAGCTCTGCTAACTAAGAGGCTTTGGCTTTTTCCTTTAGAAAGCCAATCAGTGAAGTCAGCTGTTCCATCTTGGAAGATCTCTGCTGCTTACTTACAAGACATACTTCTAGTACAGTAAACTTTGTAAAACAGAAGGAACTTGACCTCTGGCAACACAGAGCCAAGCAGAGCATATACTCACTCCAGGCCTCCTGGAAACACACAATGTTGACCCCACACATTGCAGCTGCTTCCACAATCTCCTGGATTCGTTTGTGCAGTGCAGCCACCTGGTTGAGAGAAGTGTCTGTAAGAGAAGCTCCACATTCTAACTCACCTGTAAGGATAGACCCTGCTTCTACAAGCTTTGTTTGCATGACATTTATCTTAAGTCTCGTTGTAACTCATGACATTCCTGAGACCTTATGATACAAAGAGTTAGATACAGATTTTTCAAAAGCATTTAGATGCTGAAAGTAAAGGGATCCCATGGAATTCAAATTGCATGGTTACAACATTTCAGTATGTGCTGACTGGCGAACAGCTAAAAATCTTAACGGGATCAGAGAAAATCATCCTTTTGCTGCTCATTGTAAACAACCTAAAGAATGATGTTACGTAAACGTGGATTCAAAGCCAAATACTCAGAATCTTACAATATAACTTAAGGACAGCCCATTTCCTTGTTTATCTCCAAATCCCACTCACACAGGTGGATCTTGGCCACTCTCTACAAGTTATTAACTATTTTCTAAATCCCTCTGTCCAAAGAGTTCAGTAGATTATTACCAAGGAAAAAAAACATCAAAGCATTTATTAACTAGTCAAAAAACATTGCTTCAAAGTTCTTTTCTTCTTGAATATTCTACTTAAAAGATAAGCATAGGTGGAGAACAGTGCATTGATACTTTCAGGTGTCAATAAAAAGTATGCAAGACAACTCATCAGTGACTTAGAAATTGAACAACTGCACAACGATTTACAGAAATAGCTATTTCTACAGTAAAAACATTAATATACCTGATGTCTTTTTAAGACACGCTACAAAGAATCCACAAACTTGATCCATCTACTGAATTACTTGCATCTGTCACAGGTATTATCTTTCCAAAGCATGTTACCTCAGAAAAGTTCTCTCCTGTCACTGTACAAAACTACTTCTACTCCAGAAAACTTTATAAATGTGGCATTTTCTTTCACCTTGAAGTTACTTTTAGGGAGCTGTTTCTATATATGTCACCTCGGTGTTTTTGTGTCCAAAATGTTAGGAGATGATGCTCACCTTGTAATAAGATTTGGTTAACTGCTGTACAAATAATGAACACAGCTTTATTAATCTGTGTTTACCCTAATGGGTTTTCCTATAATGGAACAGTTCTCAATTAAAACTAGAAGTGCACCTGTGGTTTCCATGGGTTGCCATCTCTTTTGATTTTGAGCAAATGATTTTCCGTTTCATTTTAGACACAAATCTTTATCATGCACAAAATGAGTGACTAAATATTTAGCTTTGGAAACACTGCAGGCAGATTGGGCAATCCACTAGGAAAACACAGCACAGGAGATATTTCTGAGAAATAATGAAACTGGATGTGTCATTTGAATTTCTTACAGTGTGCTGTCTCAAGATACTGCTGAGCCCTATACTGCCAGACAATCAGCACTTTCACAACGATGGAGTACTTAACATCAACAACTGAAGCATCTTCTTTCTCAATCCAATAGGAGAGGAGTTAAAGACAAATGGCCCAGATCCCAGTTTGTGTACCTGGACTGACACAGCTGTGTCTGTAGGAAGTGGAATTTTGTTTTGTATCAGTCCTACTCGAACAATACGTGGCTTTCTCAGTTCCTCTGGAGCAGCTTCAAATCCATAGCCCTGGAGTTCAAAATCTCCTTCTTGAGCTGCTGATAGAGCAGCAGCTGGCAAGTGAAGTTTTCTGGATTTATCAGGAAACAGACATTTCAAGATGAGACATTCTCCTTTTCTGCTCTGAATGCCATGGACCAAAAGGATCACAAATACCGTCTACGTCCCAGAGACAGCCAAGCTCCTGCACACAGCTGTCAGAACGGGCAGGCTGCAGCCGGGGCATGTGCCAATCTCACCCAACGAAAGAGGAGAATGGTTTGGGTTGGAATTGACCTTCAAGATCTGCAGTTCCAACACCCCTGCTCTGGCAGAAACACCTTCCACTAGACCTCAGAGCCCCGTCCAGCCTGGCCTTGAACCCTTGCGGGGATGAGTCTTCAACTTCTCTGGGCAACCTGTGCCGGTCTCTCTGCCCTCAAAAATGAAGGATTTCTTCCTCATTTCTAATCTAAATATACTCTTTCAGTTTAAAGCCAATACCCTTCATCCTGTGACTACAAACCATTGTAAAAATCCCCTCCTCAGCTTTCTTCCTCAGCCCAGCCCTGTGTCCTCTACCTCCCCCCACACTCCCGGGCCGGGTAACCATCGCAGAACCCCAGAGGGAGATGGGAGAAGGGAGATGGGAGAAGGGAGATGGGAGAAGGGAGATGATGGGAGAAGGGAGATGATGGGAGAAGAAGGGAGATGATGGGAGAAGAAGGGAGATGATGGGAGAAGAAGGGAGATGATGGGAGAAGAAGGGAGATGATGGGAGAAGAAGGGAGATGATGGGAGAAGAAGGGAGATGATGGGAGAAGAAGGGAGATGATGGGAGAAGAAGGGAGATGATGGGAGAAGAAGGGAGATGATGGGAGAAGAAGGGAGATGATGGGAGAAGAAGGGAGATGATGGGAGAAGAAGGGAGATGATGGGAGAAGAAGGGAGATGATGGGAGAAGAAGGGAGATGATGGGAGAAGAAGGGAGATGATGGGAGAAGAAGGGAGATGATGGGAGAAGAAGGGAGATGATGGGAGAAGAAGGGAGATGATGGGAGAAGAAGGGAGATGATGGGAGAAGGGAGATGATGGGAGAAGGGAGATGGGAGATGGGAGATAGATGGGAGATGGGAGAAGGGAGATGGGAGAAGGGACACGACACCACACACACCCCCCCCCCTCAAGGCAGGCGAGCCCGTCCTGGCAGCGCACCTTGCCTCGCCCCCGTAGAGGATCCGCTTGACCTCGGCGAGGTGCTCGGGCGGGAGGTGCTGCTCCAGGCAGGACTCCAGCGAGCCCAGGCTTCCCGCCATGGCGCCCTGAGGGAAGGGGACGAGCCAAGGGCAGGGGATGAGTTGAGGCGAGGCGCGCGCACGGCTGGGCACGAGGCGACCATTGCGCACGCGCAGCCCCCTCCCCCGTCTGAGCCGCGGAGGCTCCGCCCGCTGCCCTCAGGGCCTTTGGCGGGCTCGGCGCAGCCCCCCGGGGCTCCTCGGCTGGGGCTAGCGGGGCTGGGCGCTGTCCCAGACACACCCAAAGGGTTAACGAGGCGTAGATGTGGCCGTGCCCGGCTACTGGCCGCTTCCGGGCCAGCGCCTCTGCCTCAGAATTCACTCACCTGAAGAGCGGGAGGTCTGGAGGAGCCCATCAGACCAATACCGTTCACTAAAACAGCTCAGCAAGGGCTCACGAAACGGCAGCCGTCTTCACAGGTATCAATCCATTTTAGTTGCGACAAGACCGAATAAAAGCCGCTAATAAAATGAAGTCTTTGCCACGGGTCTGCAGCCTGGTAGAATGGGAGATTCGTCCCCAAACCAAAGTTGGTGTCGGGACAACGAACTGAATAAATGGACACCTTGGTCTGGCACCAACAGAAAAAGAAAGCAAGTCAATGCAGGGTATTTCCTCCTGCAGGGATCCAGTGGGCACCCTGTGTACACCAAATATTCCCATGGAACTCCTGGCTGCTGTTGCCTCAACGTGCAGCTGAAAGTGACCGTGGGGTGGGTGGTTAGTTCAGGGCTGGCTGCATCGATCCCACTGACTAACCCCAGCTTTGTGCATCTTCTGCAGGGCAGAGCAACAGTCAGCACTTTGCATTTGCAGTTGTTAGGGATTTTGAGTTAAATATTAAGCCTTTTAGTCTAAAGAGAAAAAAACAAAACCAACAAAACAAAGAATGTCAGGGAGAGTGTCTGATATTTAAAGAGAAAGTGTCCAGGGACAGCCTGGTTTCATCAAGGCATTTTGAGATACACGATTCTTTTCCTTTTTAACCCCAAAAGTTGCAGCAATGCTCTGTATGCAGAGTGCACCAAGGCTCCGTGGCTTTGTCAGGGGCAGGAACTCTTTGCAGTAACTCCTAAAGAGCAGACTAACTCCTTTAGACAGCAATTGGGAAAATCCTTTAATCTTTTAGGGAATTTTCGAGCTACAGATAGGGACGATGGTGTGTCACAAAGTAAAAAATGGTGAATACAAATGCGAAGGAAAAAACCCCATCCTCTGAAAAGAAGGAACTGCTTTCAAACTTGCATAGCTATTGCACTAAGTATTTAACCTGTACTTTGTAGCATCTCCCTGTTCACGACCAAAGGCTTAAAAACCCTTTGTAGAAATTTATTTTTCTTTCACAGATATATTTCTGAAGGGCAATAATAAGCAGTGACTGATACTTATAGGGCATTTTTCTTCTGATGATCCTAATTTGCTTTGATGGCCGACTCTAAGGGTATGTATCTGTAACATTTTGTTTCATTGATGTCTGGCAGATCTTTAAACACTGGAAAATGGGAGATTAAGCAAAAATCAGCTGACAACATGGGAGGGAAATTAGGAGACCAAGTTCATTTCTGTATCAGCATACCCAGGATGTCAACAGATAAAAGATTCCTGGAGGATTCATAGCAGCAAACAGAAGGGCTTGGCTTGCTCTGGGAACTGTTAAGTTCTTTTCTGCCTGGACTGCAAATTAAAGGGAAAAACAGCAGGTCTAATTTTTATCCAGCTCCTGAAGAAGGTCACATATCTTGAACTTTTCTCTTCAAGCTTCTATTCTTAGTGTGAACTTTCACTGACTTCTCTATTGGTGCCTTGTTTGTTTGTAATTTAGTAAATTGTACTACATGTAGGAAATGGACTTCACGGCAATAAAACTGAAGCCCTTGAAAAGACAACTCACAAACAGTTGAGACCTGAAAAAACAGAACATTTCCTGTGACTGTATCAACCATCCTGCACCACCACCGTGAGGCCCAGACTGCCTGACTCGGAAATGGCCAGCCCAGGATTACTAATAAGGATGAAAGGAGATCAGGCTGTTCCAAAGGGACCATGTGTATATAAAGGTGTAGCTCCTGCCAACACAATAAACCTCCAAAGCACAACATGTTAACGCTGAGCAGGAAAGTAACCTAATAAAAGAAGATGCCTTCCATATCCCAGACAAAGCATATTAGAGAGCCTAGATTTCAGTCTGAATGTTCCACCTCAGTCATTGCAATTAGATGTTAAGTATGATGTTTGAATCCAGGTCCCACTTCTGGTTTTGACTTCCTTAAACCTGTGTATTTAAACTTCTTCCTAGTTCTGCATTACCTGGACCAAGTGATCATTTTGGGATATAGCTGAACCTTTTGGTATGAATCCAAGCAGTAATAACTGGGTTTAGAGGAAAATAAGCATTTTATGGAACAAACGTTCTTTAAAACAGGGAAATTCCTACAAATCAGTGCTGAAGCATGCACACTTTTCATCTCTATCACCCTCAGTCAGGGTGGTCCAGAAAGTTGGATACAGAAGTCAGGACCACACAGTATAATCTGTAAAGTCTTGAGTCTTTCTGTGTTGGAGCTAAACCTGGGGTTTGATAATAATACTGGTCCATGACACTGTACCCGAGAGTTCCTGTAAAACCCCACAATAGCACCCTGGAATTAGTCAGAAGCCCCCTGGAGAATGAATTTCATACTCAAATATCTAAAGTTCAGGCTAGAAGTGGAAAAGTCCCAATAAAAGATTTAAACAAACGAAGCCTTTCCACTCTAAGCCAAGACAGGAGCAAAGGTTGAACAGCACCACGTCCTGGAGCTAGCAGGCAGCATGTCAGTCTTTCCTTCCTAGTGAGTAGCACGTACACAAACCCTCCCTGAAGCACCCAGCTTCTTACAAACTCTGCTGCTAGCATGCCAATGATGTTCCCACCACTTTCTTCTCCTGTCATTCTTTGCAATGGGTCACACAGAGTTCTCCCAAGCAGCTAAATAAATGAATAACTTGTCCCTAATGCAATAGCTGTCTCAGATCACCCATGGGGTCATGCTGCTTGTTACTAACACCTAGCAAGAGATTTAGGTGGACGTGGACCCAGATGTGTCCTGTGAGACCACAGGATATTTATGCTCTGACTCAGTTTGCTTTCTAGATGCTGCAACACCCTTTGAAATGATCTTCTACCCTGTCCTTTCCTGTGGCCACAAAATACTGAATTGTACTGCAAAACAGATCGCTGAAATAGATTTTTACATTGGTTCACCTCCAATCCAGATTCCTTTGCTTCATCTAGAGATATGAAACAATTATCTTGGAACAGACCTGATTCAAAACATTTCAAGTGTAAGAGACAAGGAGTGAAGGGTAATTAGCATAATAAAAGTTGTAAGAGAGAAGAGAGGTCTTAAATACAGAGGAAAGGTAAAACACTAACTTCTTGCTGCTCAGTAGTTGGCTAAAAGAAAGAAGATGGTTTGTACATTTCATTTCTGTCCTGCTTTGGTTTATACACTGAGACAGATCACTTTTCATCATGTTGCAATATAGGAAAACCAGCATTCTCTGGTTTAAAATCACTCCTTTGTACCATGACCTCTTGCTAACAATGCTTAACTCTGGTGGCTTCTTTGGGTTTGGGGTGGGGTTTTTTTGCCTTTACACCGGTTACAGACGAAGAGCTCTTCTCCTAATTCTACTGAAATCTTTACACTTATTCTTCTTGTAAATATAAGCCAAAGCAAAGCTGAGTATTTTGATATGGATGGAAAATTCTGCTCTGCATTTAGACTCCCTGCCTTTCCCATGGACTCTGCAAAAGTCACAGGTACATCACTTGGAGAGCAGGAGAGCCAATTATTAAACCTCATAGTTGGCTTCATGTCATCTGCTCTCAGCTCCCTGCCATTCTGAAGGCTGGCTGAGGGGAAGGGGCAGAAAACAGAGGCAGTTTGCTGTTGACAACACGTGTAGTCTACTTTCAGGCATGCCTGGGGCCAGAGTAGTCCCTAACCAGCCCCAAGTCTGGGGAGTGAAATGTAAGGTTTGTGTTGCCTTCTCCTCCCTTCTTGCCTCTCTCCCACAGGAGGAGCCCGGCTCGTGGTTTTCAAAGGGTTAACGTACCTTTGAAGAGTTCTTCTGTTGTTAGTGCATTGTCTTTCCAGCTGGCAGTATCCTCCTTGTTTGCTTTGACTAAATCACACTTTAAAATGTATCTTTAAAGCAGAAGAGATTCACAAATGGACCACTTTGGCCAATTAAAAAGTTCCTTCTTCCCTGGAATATGGCTGTCTCCATGGTGCACGGGAAGTGCATTACAGTACTACTCATCAAACACAGGGAATCATCCAACATTTAAGGGCAGCTTCTTGGTCATTACTGTAACTTTCTGCTAAATTACCACCAACGAGATTGCTCACAGGCTCAAAAGGTCACTGTTATTTTTGCTGTTGAAATCATGCAGTCTGGGAAACAACTGTGTGTAAATTGCTGATAAACTGGAACAAAGACAGAAGAGAAAAACACTGAACATATAAGAATACAAGTAAACCAGCAGGAAAGGAGGGGAGGGGAAGAATCTCACAGACAGTTTATTAAAAGAACAAAAGAATGAAATCTGGCGCATTTGTTTTCCACGGGTTGAGGAAGCTGGGTCTTTAAGCACCTACTATAAATAGAGTGTCCTAATCCTTCATCAAAGAGGGTAGTAGCCTATACCAAAATGAATGAATTTGAGGTATAATCTGGGAAGAGGAAGATGTCCCTCCCCTCATAGTAGGAGAAAGATCTTTTGTTTCTATCCTTGCAGAAATTAGCTATTTCAAAGTGTAAGAGCTGGAGGGATGAAGCAGAGTCTGGAACACAATTTTTCTCTGCTACCAGATTCCTGGCAAGAATATTGCTGGAGAATGGAATTATCAAACATCTACTTTGGGATTGAACAATCTGATTTTGAGAAAAGTGGTCTTGAATTTATCGCGTGGCTAACGTGAAGATGCTCAATGAGTTCCCTTTGACTGGAAGCTCTATGTGAATTATATAAACCTCAAAAAAAGAACTTGATAGGGATATCAAATAGAAAGTAATGGGAACTTATTTGAAATTTTGAAAAGGACAATTTCTCAGTCATTTAGCCCTCTATAAAGGATCTGAGTGTAAAGTAATTCCAAAAAGCTTCCTCAGAGCCATACAAATTAAAATCAGAAGGAAAATACACAGGCCTTACCTTGCCCTTAAGAAAAAAAAAAAATCACTGAAAAATTATTTCATGCAAAATATTTGCTGTAAATTGTTTCAGGTGAGCTTCTTAGATGCCCCAAACCACTTCATTTTTCTAGGTAAGACAGCTTTGGCTAACAGCTTGGCCAGTGACAAAGCAGCACTGATGCAGTTCAGCACTCTGGCTCTCACATGGGTTTGATGTTACTCAAAGCAGCTCAAGAGGGAGGTGGAAGAGGATTGTTTCTCCACCTGTCCACTGAACGTCTCTTTGGTAACTTTTAGGATAGGAACTGAATATTCTTGAGGCAGGTCAAAGCCTGGACACAGTAGTCACTGAAGGACCACGTGAACCTTTAGCTTCACACTTGGCAGCACAAAAGGAATAACAACATCCACTAACAGTCAACATCTAGCATTTGTGGGAAGGCATTCAAGCTGTGAACAAAGAAATGACAATAAGGCCTATCTCTCACAAAGGATGAGACCCTTCCTACCACCAGAATTATTATGGAAAACCTGTTAGATCTCTACACACAGGCAATGTTAAGATAAAGGAGCTCCAGTGCAGATTGCACGGAGACAAAAACACATAACAGTGTCCACGTTAAAATGCTTCCTCATTAGCCTCTCACCATAGCTGTTCTACTGGTTCCCACAGAGCAGAAGCAGCTAGGGCTGTAGTGTGATTTGGGTGGCAGGGAAGGTACCTATGGGATTACCCTGCTGCTACCTGATGTGGGAGCATGAGGTGAGAATAGCCAAACAAGGTGCTAACCAGAAACACTATTTCACTTGAACTGCAGGCTCCACTGCAATCCAAACCTGTTGTCCAGCGTAAACAAGCCCTTTTTTCAGTGAAGGGGGAAAATGACACAGCATGCCATCCTGTAAGGACAGCTCAGGGGAGGGACACTGTAATGAAGGCCACTATCTCTGGCTCACAGCAACACGTGAAATTGGGCAGCTGGAGTTGGTGAACAAACAGTAGTAACCTAAGCTTGACACTAAAAATGATGGTTATTGAACTAGTGTCTTCGTGAAAAGGCTAGATGCTGGCAAAAGGGTATGAAGGAGACAAAACAGAACTTTAATTAACAGGAAAACAAAAATCTCCTAGATAAAAGGAAAAGAGCCATTTCTGAGCCAAGTATTTAAAGGGTTCTCAGACCTTCCCAGGCCAAAGAGTGTCTGTGTGTAATGCTGACTTCCTTCCAGATCTGTCTGTGCCAGAAATAACTCCTCAATGGAGTGTATCTCATTACTGCACCTTTTACCACAGCCATTCTGCAAAAGAAAGGGACACTTGCTGCTGGCACACATGGAAGAAGGAAGCTGCATTTGTGAAGAGTGCACCACTTTCTACTGTCCTGCTTGAGCACAGAAGAATGTTTGCTGACTTGTAAGCCTTTCAGAAGAGAGAGAGAGTGTGTGCACCAGGGCAAGAGTGGATCTGCAGCAACCAAGGGGAGAAAGGGAGGACTGACTGGCCTGTTCAACACCTTGGGTATCTTTGGCACCTTTCAAAGGCTGGCTAGCAGTTTACACTGCTGGTACTGCCTTTCATGATGTGTTGTTCCTAGCCACAGCAGGCTGAACCTGCAGCCGTCTGGTTGCCACACGTTGTGAAGCCTGGCCAGCTGGGCTGTAAGCACAGAACAGACTTGTGTGGTGCCTGAAGACACAACATGTAACTCTTGACTTCAGAGAGACACTGGAAGAATCTTATTACCCCTATGGTTATGGTTATCCACCCACTGGCTGTGGTCTGCCTGATGTGCTCTGGTTCAAGAGCTGAGCTTTCATTTAGGAAGAAAAATATATTTCTATCTTCCACAGTTTCAAATAAAATAATTCACACATGAATGGAATGGAGCAGCTGAAATAGCATCTGCTGAAGTCTGCAGAGAGCCTGAAATCAAAGCTCTGAGAAGAGGAATTACCTTCCACAAGGTACTTCACTGGGCTCCACAGGATGAAAATTGGCTTTATGAAGGAAAGACAGACAGAAATAAAAAGTCCACATTAACCATTTCAGTGCTGGACAGCAGTCTACAGAGAGTGGAATTTAAGCTAGTTGGCTGGTTACTTGTGGAGGTTTTTTTTGCTGCTGAGCAATAGTTATCATACCAAAAAATTCTGAAGAAGTTTCTAACAGTAACTGTTGGAAGGTTTCTTGTTTGGTTTTGGGTATTTTTCTGTTTACCAACTAGACTCCATACTGGACCTCACAGTGCAGAGTTCTGAGGGCCCAAAGGAGACAGTACTAAATTCATAAACCCCTATTAACATAAAGGCTGGAATGTCATCCTTTCCAGGAATAAGCCAGACACTCCTCCCACAGTCAAAAAGAGGGGCTTTTATCTTTTTTTCTTTTCCACACACAAGGCACCCCCCCTTCCCCCCCCCCCCCCCCCCCCCNCCCCCCCCCCCCCCCCATTGCATATAGCCATTTCCTGAAATATTTCACATTTGTTTTCCTTAGGTTATTTGTGTCTACAACCACCAGCTGGTCTGTGTCAGAGCTGATACGTTCAACATATTATTCCATTATCCTATTAGGTTGAACATGTCCTTCCTCCCATGAGGGTTGTTAAGATATCAGCCTTACAGAAAAGAGACAGCTTTAGCCCCACTGTCACCTCCTTTCTTCTAAGTAACATAGTACCCTCAGTGATCATATGGCCTGTAGCTAACTTTTTAACTGATTTCCATATCTTGTGATCATACACACAAGGAAAGATACCTGGCCATTTAATATCCAGCTCTGTTACTGAACAAGCCACACACATGTCAAGTGTGGTGGGGGGAAAGTCTGAAGGCTTCAAAGAGACAGGGCCTGATGCTTTATTTTTTCAAATGACAGCTTCCTAGATTGTATTATAGGACTCTATAATTTGAAATTATCACTTCTCCCCCATCAGAATATCAGTCATATTTCCAAATTTGTTCTCTTGATCTTAAAAAGTCTTGGAAAAACATCTCCAATTCAGGTCAATGACATTTAAACTGAGGAAATGGTCACCTTTGGTTTCCTCTGCAGGCTCCTCATGCCCCTGGGAATGGGAGAGCAAAATTCCTGGCTGGTTTCCATGACCCCAAGGACTGAACATGCCTTGCTTGAGGAGCCTTCCCAACCCCTGCAGGAACGACAGCTAAAGCAACTTGTGTCAACAAAGATTCTTCCAAAGATGTCATTTAATGTTGGTAGGAGTAGAAGGCAATGGAAGGGGAGAGAGAAAGGGATAGAAAGCACCACTGACAGGGATGGAGGCAACACACAAAGGAGACTACATCAAAGATATTAGGATCCCCTGTGGGAATGTTTAACAAAATCACCAGCAACATCAGGAGCACCAGCTCTTGTTTTTCTCCGAGAAGCAACTCCGGGTGAGAAAGATCCTCAACAAAGGACTCTTCTTTTTACACACCAGAGACAAATGTTTCTTGGAAACCATACACAGACCCCTCCACTTGCATGCCTGGAGAGTTCCACTTACCTCACGCTCTACGTTTTCACAGGGTCTCAGAAATAACTGGTGAGGGAACAAATATCCCCAGTGTCATGTGAACAGGAGGGAAACGTGACATCTGCTCCCTGGATGGATCATCTGCAAGACATTGACAATCCACAGATATAAACAAGAGTAGCACAGAGAACAAGTGAGGGTGGCAGGGGTGTGTGGTGGATACCTGGTACATGCAGAGATAAGGAGCTGGAATAGCACATTGTCCCATAAACTGCTAGCCCGGAGACTCCTTTTTTCCTTTTATCAGTAGTAGCAGAAAAAAAAGACACTACTTGGCCAAAGGGAATGCTACAACACATCTCCCCTAACACACACTATTGATTTGGTCTCCAGAGCAAAAGGGAGCCTCCAAAGACTTCATAACAATGTTTTACTACCTGCTTATTCACCTTTTACACCTTTTTTTTCGTTTCCACAATTTGAAAGCAGTCACAGGCATGTCACTCACAAGCATGTTCAGTTCCTCCTGGTCCTAGCATAATGACAATCAGCAGCATCAGCTTAGTTCCAGGAACAAAGTAAAATAAAATAATTTTTAAAAGCCTCCATTAAGCCAGGCTGTGCCCTGGGAAACCCCCTTAGCACAGCTACCTCCTCCTGTTTTAATCAGAAAAATCCATGGATTGGATAGCCCCATCCTTGGCAGTTTCCCAGGCCAGGCTGGATGGGGCTCTGAGCAACCTGCTCTAGTGGGAGGGGTCCCTAACCTTGGCAGGGGGGTTTGGAACAGGGAGAGCTTTAAGGTGCCTTCCAGCCCTGACAGTTCTAAGACACATACATACCTAGGTACCCATCCATCTTCCCCTCCTCACCTTGACTCAGCTGAGCATTAGCAGGCACTTCAGAGGAGGTGAAGAGATGTAAGTAGGGTCTGTATGGCTCCTTCAACAGGCACCAAAATTCATATTTATGTCAGGAAGACAGTGTTAAACTCTGAACAGTGCTGGCTGCATCCCCTCCAGCTAAGGGGTGGTTTATGATCCTGTAACAAGAGTTGTATGTTCTCTCCAGAGGGTTGGGCTGTCATAGGTGAAAATTAACAGCCATGCACCTAAAATATAGAAAGTTAATGAATAAGCTACTAGGGAAGAATAGTAGAGGTTAGTATCAGTAGATCCCATTGAGAGTAGCTGGTGGATCACCATCTCCAGATGATGGCACAGGGGCTTTTGGAGATGCTTCTGCTGAGCAGCAGCCACTGGGAGCAGCACCTCCCAACATAGCTGGCAGAGGTACTGCTCTTGTGTGATGGGACAGGTGGGAGATGCCAGAGCATCTCACATGTGCTGTAACTCAGACCATACACAGCCCCTTTTCTAATACACACAGGTACCATTTTTCATCCTCGCTGGATTGCTTTGTCACCATATATCCAGATGTTCCAGCTTTAGGAGGGAAGAAGTGATTGTCCCAAAGGGTTGCTCAGCACTGCAGACCAACTCTGAGTTAGGCTGTGGTCCTAATTGCAACACTTAGGAGATTCCCTCGGACTTTGCATTCAGTGTGCAAAAATATGATACAGTACCTCTCACATCTGCTGGGCCATGCTTCTCTGTTCACATTATGTGCTTAATTGCACATTAACTATTACAGATCTTCAAAGCTTCATTCTAACATAGTAGAATTCTCCACTGTAAGCAAGCCCTCTTTAGAAACCTCTGACAAACTACCTGGGAAGATTTGTGTACACAGAGCTGTAGTTTTCAGTGTGGAAGTTTTCCCTAAGGCTAGAACCAAAATCTTAGTGGAAGGATTCCTCACTTACAGGTTATAAAGAACCATTCTCTAGTAAGGTTCAATCACAAGATCTGGAATTACCAGTGCTAGAAGAATGCTCACTTGCAACACAGTGATGTAGCAGAATGATGGGATACAAAGGTGAGAGAAGCAGGGGCATAAAAATAGCCCCAAACTGACCACAGCTGAAAAATGTGCCTGGACCCTGGTACCACAGCTTACTGGACAGAGGCTGGGAGCAGCAGGGAGAGTTGCCTGCTGATGGTATTCATGATGATTGTGCAATTTAACCCAGCTATCATGAAGATGGATGGATGGAACATGCATAACCATTGCTGCCTGCATCAAACAATGGCTAAAATTGGGTGGAGGGAAAGATGGCACAGTGCTATTTGCAAATAACTCATGTGCCTCTGGCCTTTCTTCACCTTTCCATCTCCTTGTACATTAGACAAAATATTCACATTCCAGGCAATAATTCTTCCCTGTTCCAACCTCTGCATCCCACTCTTTCCTTCTGCCTCTGATGTGCCAGGGATTCAGTTTCCCTCACTCATGCATGCTTGACCTGTAAGTATGGTCTCACTTACTTTCATTCACTCAGACAGAATGACTACCATCTTGTCTCTCAGCTGCCTGCTTAAAATTCACAGCTTCCATATGGTCTGGATGAATTCAGCCACATGATAAAACTGGTGCTTGTTGTTTCTGTTACTCCTTTGTCTTACTTATGTGTTTGATTTTTTCACACTGTATTCTCTTAGTTCAATGTGTACAGCTGCTAGCAAAGAAAGGGCCAAACTGAACAGCAAAAGAAATACTTAAGATCATTTCCCTTCTTAACTGCAGAAAGCTCAACTTAATCCACAGAAAAAGTCTCTTTGATGGTTCAGCATCAGGCAGATATAGGAAGTACCGGGGCGGCTGTTCTTGGGCCTCTGCAGAGGAACTGGAACACAGTGTTTTCCATTCATGCTATGGACTGTGCTGCCACATCACCTCACTGCCTGATCCTTGACAAACAACAGAGGGGAGCATTGAAAACCAGCTCATGCCTGGCCTCTTGGGATGACTTACCTTGTTCAACAATGAGCCCTTTGGATTCATTGAGCCTCTGCATCTTGTGCGTGCTAGGGCACGTCAGCAGTTTAACCGAGGTGAAGGAAAACAGCACTTCTATCAGTTGTCAGGCCAAGGAGCCCTCAGAAATTCTTGTTGCTCCTGACCAGAGCTGCTCACCCTTCAGGGGCACCTAACTGGAGGTAATTATGGTAAATATGGTAAATATGGAGGATCACAGAATCACAGAGTGTCAGGTGTTGGAAGGGACCTAGAAGATCATCTAGTCCAACCCCCCTGCCTGAGCAGGGGCACCTAGACCAAGTCACCCAGGAACAGATCCAGGCGGGTCTGGAATGTCTCCAGAGCAGGAGACTCCACAACCTTCCCTGGGCAGCCCCTGCCAGGCTCTGCCACCCTCACTGGGAACAAGTTTGTCCTTCTGTTTCCCCTCAACCTCTTGTGCTCCAACTGACTCCCATTGCCTCTTGTCTTGTCCCTGGATGACACTGAGCAGAGTCTGGCTCCATCCTCCCTACACTGCCCTGAACATCTTGACAGACACTGCTGAGCTCCCCCCTCAGTCTCCTCCAGGCTAAAGAGCCCCAGCTCTCTCAGCCTCTCCTCAGCAGGGAGATCTCCACTCCCTT